>OVAF01000656.1:0-34545 GCA_900406245.1 Odontarrhena argentea | reverse complement strand
TACTATTAGTTTAATCAAATGATCCCCTAATGGGGATCATGAGTAATGGTGCTCTTACACTTGGTTTTACTTACATCTGTAACATGATATATTATTATATTTTATTTTATATCATTTCAGTCAATTTCCGATAATATCCTTGTAGCTCATGAGGTTATTCATACTCTTCGGATAGACTATTCAATCTCCCGTAACTTCATGGCTATTAAAACGGACATGTCAAAAACTTATGATAGAGTGGAATGGTCTTTTCTGGAAACTATTCTTCGTGGTCTGGATAGCATGTATTCAAACTTAAGATAGCATGTATTCAAAGTTTCAATGAGGTTTGGATAGCTTGGGTGATGGCATGTGTTAGATCAGTTACGTACTCGGTGTTATTGGATGGGCAGCCCCAAGGTTTTATTGTCCCTAAAAGGGGTCTTCGACAGGGGGATCCTTTGTCTCCGTTTCTCTTTGAGATATGCACGGAGGCTCTAGTGTTTCTCCTAGACCAATCTGAGCGTGCAGGCAGGTTGAAAGGGATTCAATTTGATCCTGGAGGGCCTTCGATCACACATCTTCTCTTCGCCGATGATAGTTTGTTTATGTGTCAGGCTTCGGAGAATCAATGTGTGGAGTTGATGAAGATTCTAGAGAAGTATGAATTAGTCTCGGGTCAAAAGATAAATATTCTCGAATCGGCAATCACATTTGGTGCACATATCAAACAGGAGGATAAGGATGTGATAAAGAGAGTTTCTGGTATTCCCTTGGAAGGTGGCTCGGGCAAGTATTTGGGTTTGCCTGAGTGTTTTAGTGGTTCAAAAAAACAGCTTCTCGGATATATCAAGGACAAAATTATGAATAATCTCACCGGATGGTATGCTAAGAAGTTGTCACAAGGGGGCAAGGAGATTCTACTTAAGTCCATTGCTATGGCTATGCCGGTTTATGCTATGTCCTGCTATAAGCTACCCGTGGAGTTGTGTCGGAATTTGACTAGTCTTATGATGGATTTCTGGTGAATTGATGCTGATTTTAAGAAGAAAATTCATTGGCTAGGTTGGGAACGGCTCACTTTGTCTAAAGTTATGGGGGGTCTTGGTTTTAAAGATCTGCTTTGTTTCAACCAAGCTCTTGTTGCGAAACAAGCATGGCGCCTGCTTCATGATCCGTTAAGTCTCTTTGCTCGGATCTTTAAAAGTCGATATTTCCCTCATGGGGAATTCTTACAGGCTGTTAGTGGGGATCGTCCATCGTATGCTTGGCGTAGTATTTTACATGGGAGAGAGTTGCTGGTCAAGGGACTCCAAAGACTGATTGGGAACGGAGCGAACACTTTGGTGTGGACTGATCGCTGGGTGTCTGATGGGCAAGATAGACGGGCTGTGAGCTTGAATCGTACTATGCATATTGGGTTAAAAGTCTCAGATTTAATTGACCAACAGACAGGGTCTTGGAAGGTGGAGTACCTTAAAGAGTTGTTTCCCACAGATGAAGTTAAAAAAATCCGAGCTATTAAGCCAAATATCTCATGGAGTGTATTCGGTCAAAACTGGATATGATATGGCTTTCAAAACAGCCCGTGCAGATTTGATTGATGAGGCAGTGGCTCAGCCCTCAATATGCCCTGTTCTGTCATCGTATTGGAAAATTGCAGCTCCTCCAAAAATCAAACTTTTTGTGTGGAAGGCTGTCCATGGATCTCTAGCTGTATCGGAGAGATTAAAAACAAGGGGGATTAAAAACTGTCACGGGTGTTGGCAATGTGGAGACGAAGTGGAGTCGGTTAATCATATTCTGTTTGATTGTCCGCTGGCTCGATTGGCGTGGGCTGTTGCTAACGTTCCTTTGCCTGAGAATGGTTTCTCTGCATCTATTTATCAGAATATGTCATATGTAATTGATATCTGCTCTAATTCATCTTCTTTGGAGGAGGCTGGTCGTGCTATTCCCTGGTTATTGTGGACTATGTGGAAAAATCGAAACAAGCTAATATTTGAGGGTTTGTCCTTCCCTACGAATGAAGTTGTGAAGAAAGCTATTGATGAAGCAAACTTGTGGTTTAATGCTCAGAATAAGCCAGAGAAGAATGATGTAGGTCTGGTGATTGATGAAGTTTGGAAACCTCCCGTACAAGGTAGATTCAAATGCAACATTGGGTTCTCTTGGTCGAAGAAAGCTGCCATCTCTGGAGCTTCTTGGATATTACGTGATGATCAAGGACGTGTACTGCTACATAGTCGGCGTTCGTATTCTGATGTTTTCTCAAACTTTGATGCCAAATTTAAGAGTTGGGAATGGGCTCTTGAGAGTATGCGCAGCCTTCATAAGGTGAATGTGTCTTTTTCAGCTTCTCAAATGGATGTCATTCAAGCTCTCCATAAACCTTGAGACTGGCCAGCATTGCACGGATTTCTGATCATCGTGTTACCTCTTACGTGGCGGATGGTGGTCCTTGTTGGCTGCGAGAGGTGCTAGAGAAGGAACGATACCCGCATCATGGTGTGCGGAGTCCTCCCCCTAGCTGACTCTAGCTTTTTGTTCTTAGTTTTGTCTCTCACGTTATGTTGAGCTTTATGTTTTTCAGCCTAGTTGATACTCTGTTTTTGTTTGGATCCTTTGTTTTCACAGAATTGGTTAATGAATCTCTCTTTTTGATGGGAAAAAAAAAAGTCAATCAAAAATCGAACCAAGACCTTTTTTGTTACTAAAAACCAGGTCGAATTGAGCTAACCAAACCAAAATCAGACCGAATTACAGGTTAAGTTTTATCGAGATCTTGTCACATAATTTAGATATACAGAGCAAGGTGGCAGAAGTTTGAGAATATTTCAGAGAGCCAAAAACAAAAACCAAAAAAAAGTCTTTAAATATGCGTTTGCAAGAGGGTGAGTTGTAAGCAAACCATTCCATATTATAATTTTGGTAATAACTAATAACAACAAAATAGAAGAAGACAAATATTCAGGAGGTGAACAAAAACAATAACCAAAACATTAACTGCAGAAAGAAACTCCAGTCCCTTCCTCTTCTGGTCTTAGACTAGATTCTTCAGCTTTCTGCTCAAACATTTACTACATAAAATCTCTGACTAAACTCATTTACAGATGCAGAAACAAAGACGGGACTTTTTGTTTTTTTACCAAACTTGGAAAGGAGAAAGAAAGAAAGAAAGAAAGAAAGATTACAACTTGAGAGAGATTTTCTTGCAGATTTGGGGGAAGTCAGTTTGCAGCAGCTGTTTTTTAAACTGCCAAAACTTGTTTGAAAGCAGAACACTATGTCATTCCTCCACCTTTGTCTCTGGCTTTCTGTAATGGTACATTTATAGAGTTGTTGTCTTTTGAGAAGAAGCTTTTTTATGTTCCAGGTTGATTCAAGAAACTTAGACCCAATTGTCTCTTGATATGGTCTGGTATCAACTTGTTGACTAGCTCTGGTGATGCTCCAGCTACTTCTTGTTTGAAGTTGAAGAGAGGCGGGAAAGGCCGTCCATTTGGTAAACGAGCATTTGGTTCTCTGAGCTCATCAAAGAACGGATGTGCACAAGCTTCGAGCTGCAATGGGTGGAAAAGATATATTAACATTCCGCTAGACGTTATGAACTCAAAAAGACGCAAGAACTTAAAAGAGCGATGCTTACTGCTGTGCATCTAAGACTTGGAGAGTATTGAAGCAGCCTTGATGCAAAATCAATCGCTTCTGGGGGCATCCTTTTGTGGAAAATCTAATATTCAAAATGTAAATTGATTAGGTTGATGTGTTTAAGTATAGAAACTGAAACAAGAAAGGATATTAAAGAGAAAAGCACAACAAACCTTGTGCCATGGATGTGCCTTGATCTGCGGAAACCTAAAGTCGGTGTAATGTGGATTCATACAACGGATTTCTTCTCGAGTTGGTGTACCAAGAACCTGTTTTCAACAGCTTAATACAATGAGGATTTGCAGCCAATAAATGTAGTTTGCATAAAATCATAAAGGTTCTTACCTTTATAATTTCGACGAGCTGATCCACAGCATTTTCTCCAGGGAACAGCGGCTGCATAAGAACATTTGTAACCTCAAAATGAGTGAAAATTATTCAGAGTCAAATATGCTAACACCTAAAGCGAATGAACAAGAGATTAAAGAAGCTGGTTACTGAAATAATGGTTTACCTGACCAAGAAGAAGCTCAGCAAGAACACAACCAGCAGACCAGATGTCGATAGAAGTTGTGTACTCGGTGGCACCAAATATGAGTTCAGGTGCACGGTAGAAACGTGAACAAATGTAGGAAATGTTGGCTTCACCTCTAACCTAAAGTAAAAATAGATTCCATCTATAAACGACAAGAAGATCACGCGAAACAACACGACAAATCGAAAAATTCCAAAAGACTTACCAGCTGTTTCGCACTGCCAAAATCACAGATCTTTACTTGATGAGTAAGTGGATCAACCTAAGGAAAGAGATATACATTAATAAAGAAAGATCCAAGATAAAGAAAACGACACGGAAAAATCGTGAATGTAACGCATACCAGCAGATTTTGAGGCTTTAAATCACGATGACAAACCCCAGCAACGTTATGAATGTAAGCAAGTCCACGGAAAATCTGGCATAAAAAAAGAAATAGCATCAGCATGCGAACAACTTTACAGCATTAATTCCGTATACGGAAAATGAGTAAGTTACCTGATACATGTAGAGCTTAACATAGACAAGCGGCATTCTTTGGTTAGCAGTACTATAATGCTTCAGAACTCGATACAAGCTCTCGGGGACATACTCCATAACCAAATTGAGGAAAAGCTCGTCTTTACTAGTAGTCGAAAAGAAACAATGCTTCAAACAAACCACATTCGGATGATCCATCACGCGCATCAACTGAAGCTCACGGTTCTTGTATCTCCTATCTTGCAAAACCTTCTTTATCGCCACGGTTTCGCCAGTCTCCAAACATTTCGCCTGGAAAACTATCCCGAACGAGCCTGTACCAACAACTCGCTCCGCCATGTAACTAATCGTCTACACCAAAACAAAAACAAACTTACTTATAGAATCAAAACCTTCCATATATAGAAATAAGTAAGTAACTCTTAATCCGAAGACTTACCTGTTTGGGTTCACCGTTTTTTCCACCGATTGTGGTGGAAATGATATGACCAGTGACTTGGTCATGGCCATCAACTACAGCAGCTGGCATCTCCTGTTTAAGAAACAAAAGCTTTAAAGATCAGTAACTAACAACATTGAACCAAACCTTGTAAGCTTTAAAGTTAAGTCTAGTCTAAGAATCAAAAGAGCTAAAAGAGAGAAACTTTATTACTAAATTAGCCGTTACACAAAGAGTGAATCTGATATTTTTAAGTAGAAATATATAATATACTTTTGTCACGCGAGAAGAAAGGTAACAACAAACAAAAAGCATATAACAGTTACAACAAGAACGAATCTAAGCTCAATTCTGGATCTAGCAACTTGCACACATCACAGATCTAGCTATGGATCGATCTCAACAGAGCTAAACTTCAACTTAACCCTAGCTTAGACTAATTCATCAAATTGAGTAAAAAAGAAGCTTAATTTTACAAAACTGAAGCTTGAAGATTAGTTATGTCCTGAACAAAAAACGAATCTTTCAACTTAAAGAGCTTAGAGATCTGAAAGGAAACTCAAAATACAAAAAAAGCTCAAGACTTTAGACAAACCCAGAACTCAAATCTTCCCAGCCTAAGCTAATTCAGTGAAAGACAACTAATCTTGACGAGGATCAGAACAAACAAATGTGGGAAGCTTTGGTCGGAAATCAAAAACAAGATCTTCATAAGAAAGACAGAACAGAAGAGAAGTGAGCTTTACCTTATCGTCAGCCATGGAGACAGAGACACAGAGAGAAGAAGAGAAAGAAGAAGACAGAAAGAGAAAAAGAAGTTTTAACAAATGGGTTTCTCAATCAGTTAGGTTTGGTAATGATCATAGTGGAGAGAAGAAAGAGAGAAGCCGCAAGATGAGAAAAAGAGAAAGAGAGAGAGAGGAACAAGCCCATGTGAATCCAGCTCTCCTCTTCTTTTCTTTCCGTTTTCTTCGCCATCTTCTTACATGAAGTTACGAAACTACCCTTGAGATTGTTGTTTATTTACGTTGATAAGGACTTCTTTTTTGTGGGTGGAAATTTCGTGATCAAAAAGTCTTCAATGTTTGTTTGTCGGTCAAATTTTTATTTGGATTCCCTCTTGGTTTGTTTAAGGTCAAAATTGGTATTTCCAAGTGTTCTTAATAATAGTGTTTAAAGATGCTAGAATTGTCAAATGTCTCGTTTCCATAATTATAATTTATAAGAGTGAATGTTTACTGTTTTTGAGGGGGTATTATCACTTAATTAAAGTGAGTTGGCAATAAATATAAAGTGAATATATACCACTTTGTAATTTGTTTTTGAGTTCCAGTCTATTTTCTAAAATTGTCTTATAGTTTTAACTTTTTAAGTACAAAAATTGACACAAATATTGATTATTTCTATAATTTTCTGTTAAGAATGGTTATATAAGATTAATAATTTATATTATAACTTTCTCCGATCATTTTGTAATTTATGTTAGTTCGTTATTTTAGATTTGTCGAAGATTATTGTTATGTTGTTGGTTCATATGAGTGGTTATACGATTAATTAATAAATTTTTAGATTATAAAAATAGTTATGAGAGTATATTTACTGTAATTGGTATATTATCACTTACATGAAGTGAACTGGTAACAAATAAAGTGATTTATACCTGTTTATTTTGAGTTCTAATCTCTCCTAAAAATATGTCTTAAGTGAAAAAAAAATTGACAAAAAATGAAAAAAAAAAAAAAAACAAGAGTGTGTTGTACAGTAGATTAGAAAAATCTTGAGTTGTTGTATGGTTATAGTTTTCTTTGGTCATTCCGTTAATTCGTTATTGTTCTTTTTCTTCCGTTAGTTCATTATTTTAGATTTGTATCGTCGAAAATCATTGGTTGTATATATAATTTTTTATACGATTAATTGATAAATTTTCTAAATTTTAAATAGCTATGATGAATATTGGTTAAACTATTGGTTAAACTATTTAAAATTTGAAATGTATACAATTTATTGCTAAATTTGATAGCTGCAATATAAAATATCTGTTGTCAGATACTGATTAGTTCAAATACATTATAAAAATTTAGGTTCAAAAACATTGGTAAAGGTACAAGAGGATTTAAAGAGAAAAATAAACATTTTAAGGATAAATGAAAAAAGTTGGAACATGATGAATTGGAGCAAGATTGTCAAAGATCCAAGTTTGACCATTTGGTGGGAAAACTTCTTTTTTGACATTGATGAAAGATAAAAGCATTTATGTTTTCTTTGGTTCTTATCTTATATATGTTTTCTTATTTATTTATAGAACCAAAATTTAAGTGTCTTTAATTATTACCTAATAGTGTAGCTTTACTTATTGTGTTTTGTTTTTTCCCTTTATATTTATTGATTTAGAAAACCAATCAATATTTAAAAATCAATGATGATAATGATAGCAGTACTAGCATTTGACAGAAAACAACAAAAAATAAATAATATAATTTTCTTTCTGTTCAATTATGCATGGGACATACATGCTTTTTGGCGGTATGGATTTACATTACACATTATTGTGTTGTATATTATCTTTAGGCCTCAATTATTTCAATGTTCATATATATGTTATAATATGTTTTAAATGCCCATATTTATGTATAATGAACTTTTATATTGGAGTTCAAAATATTGTTAATTTGAACATATAAAAACTACAATTTTTAAGCTATACTTTTTGAAAAACACCACTTTTTATGATCTATTTTTGAAAACTATATCAATTTAAAGATATTTTCATTTGGTTTACAGGGTTTATAATATAGGTTATAATATAGGTTTAGGATTAAAACCTTAAATTTATAAATCCTAAAAATATTTGGACTCTAAAATGTTTAAAATCTTGGATCTTAAACTCAAATAGTTACTATTAAACACTAAATCTTAACCCTATCAAATTTTAACTCTAAACTTTAGGTTATGGAATTTTGAAAGTACCCTAAATCATTAAAAGTAAGATTTTGAAATGAAATAAAACGGTATTTTTGGGAAGTGACACTTAAAAATAGTATTTGTAAGAATTTCTTAATTATGTAACAGAAACTAGTGAAAGCATTGAGTGTTTTTGCAATGTTTACCAGTTTATATGTTTTAATGTTTGATTCGATCGTCGGCAAATTAAATGAGACCAAAATACAGTTATCTAGTATGTTTTTTATCTGTTATCATGATATATCTTTATTGTCTCGTTGTACGGAATTTTTTAATAAATCCCACTTCAATAAGCTTTTGAACTGTTTTTTAAGTAGATAACATATTAAAATAACTAAAAAAAACATTTAAAGATGGAATTTTTTTATTTGTAGGAATCTGAATTATAACTCTTGTGGTATGCGAAAGCACAATAACGTGCACCATGTGACGAGTTTTTAGCTTAAGGCAGAGAGAATGAAGAAACTAATAATTTGCAATAACATGACTCTATGGATATTATTTGATTATTGATATGATAAGATGAAAATGAGAAGCAAAGTTAAGTATAAATTAAAAAGAGAATCCTAATTGAGTTCGTTTGTAAAGGAAAGATAACAGAACAAAATCTGATTAACAGGTAATCTCTTCATAAACTCTTGAAGCATTGATAGATACTTGCCAATTTCTTCAAGCATTCCAAACTTAAATTATTGTTTTTTTTTTTTTATGAGCAAAACATAAATTATTGTCTATTACTCTCTGTTTCTCCTATCAGTTGAACTTAATCTTTAGATCATATTTGTTAATGTATCGCTTTATATTGATAGATGATGACCAAAGAAAATAATTTTCAATTTGTTTTGTAGGTTAAGTGACAATATCACATTAAATTTATAGAGGTGTTCTTATCAATTTGTTTGATCATTGTGACACGCATGTCAAAATGTTTTAACCTTTAAATTTTGAATTGGAATGTGCCGTTGTTGTTTTGTAACTGACCACCAAAACTTATAAAACTATAGTTAAATCTATATTCTAAAAAAAAAAAAGAAAAAAAAAAAATCTTTATCCTACAACATACACGATTATGATCGGAAACAGTATTTACAATTTCAAATATAGAGTATCTATACAAAACCAATCTAACCTTAAACTGATACAAATAAAATACTTAGCATTTATCTAAATAGAAAATATACAATGTGAATGTATGAATATATTCGAATAGGTTAAAATAGTTTTACAACATTTCAATCATATTCTTTTTAAAAAAAAAAAACATTTCAATCATATTTGATTGTTACGGTAAGTTCATTGACTTTGGTCAATTATTTTGTTGGTCACATTTTTTATCAGCTATATACAGTTTGGTACTAAAGATCAGCTAGCTTCAATGTTTTCAAGAAACATCATTCTCGAGTCAATTCACACATTACAATTTTTTATCTTTTGTAAAAGAAATCTTACAAAACATCTCCCTCATTATCTTTCTTTCTTCTATCGATCAAGATGTGCTACTAAATACATATTACATCTTCAATTCTTTTTTTTAAAGAACTCGTAATTTAATGCCACTGAAATACATAATCTAGTATTGGTCTAACAACCATATTTGACATCTCCCTTATTCTCTTATCAAGGCAACACAAGGCAATGAATGGTCACTTGTAATACACGGTTTGTGTGCGGAATTGGAAAAAAATATTTCAATGTAACTATGTTTTGCTATAAACCTCAATTATTTTCACGTCTTTTATATGACCACATTTGTAAAATGCACTTTTACTATTTCAACTGTACCATAAATCGTTTTTAATTACTTATGACTAATATGTACCACAAACCGTAGTAACCATATGGATTATTATGTGTAGAAAATAATTACTACGTAATTTGTTATTCATGTTTTGTTATAAACCGTATTTATTTTCATTTGTTTTATACGGATTACACTTGATCTACAAATACATTTTTACTATTTTAACTCTATCATAAACCGTTTTTAACTAATTTCATACCACAAATCACCCAACCACCATTCGGATTATTATGTGTGAGTAAATAATCAGGCCCGGCCCTGCTGTAAAGCGAGTGAAGCATTTGTTTCAGGCCACTTATTATATACAAAATGTTAGGGCCACAGTCAATATAAGTCAGTTAGCTTAGATGGAAGTGTACCTCCGTTTTGGCTTTCCCTTCCCGTCTTCGATCCCGTAGGACATATGGTATTGTCTTTTGTTTCTCAAGTTCTTTTCTTTTTCTTTTTTTTCCTCCCCTTCTCTTATTTTTTCTCTACTCCCATCATTTAGCTATTCCTTTGAAAATATTTTCTTCTTCTAGCCTTTTGGCAAACACTTATTATTAAAATATAGTTGATTAATTTATATTTTTCAAATTCTTACTGATTTTTTTGTTATTAAATTTACATAATATTTTTAGGCTTTTAATTGTTAATAATTTTATAATTAAATATTTACTATCTTCAATACTTTATATAAAATACCGTATACTTTAGTTTTTTCAAACACTTGCTGATTTTTTTATTAAATTTATATAATATTTTTCAAGGTTTGTGAATGTTTATATTTTCATAATAAAGATATTGATTAGTTTTAGTATTCAAGATAAAGGGCCATATATTTTTGAAAATGCTTTAGGCCTCGTAAAAGTACGGACCGGCACTGTAAATAATCACTACGTATTTTTCAAAACCCAAATAAAAAAATGAAAGTATTAACTGAAATTAATACTATGGGAAATTGGAGATAGATCAAAGGATTGACGAGTAGGCTGGCAGTCGGTGGGAGAAGGTGGCCTTGGTCAAAGCTACATTCAACTTCTTTAGTCAAACTTCTTACAACAACAAAAACACACTTAGCTTATCTATCTGTCTTAATTCTTTTAAGATTGTGAATTCTTTCACATGTTCTTGGACGTACGATTCTTACAGTACACTTCACAACTATGATGTGGACACTTGGCAGTATCGATTGAACAATATAGAAACTTAAAGCCCATCATGACTACTATTTGTTACTATTCGTGGAGAGTGGGCTATTTTGTGAAGCCAATATAAATTTTAGTCTTTTCTCCAACCATCCATGATACTTAAGGATACATTGTTACCGAAACTTGGATTTGAATTAGATTGGGGTTGACAAAGTGACAAAATTATAATACTTGTTCATGTATTGAAATGGACTACAATAGAAATTAATATATCATAAACTATTTTAATAAATTAATACCCGTTCAATTAGGTTTGATTATATTAAAATATATGAAAACGAGTTCAAACAAAACTAAACAAAACTAAAGAAAAGGGAAAAAACTATACAAATATTATTAGGAAATAAAGATATATTTGACTAGTAATAAATAAAATCAGAATAAAAACAGAATTAAATTAGGAAATAAAACAAAACTAAAGAAAAGGGAAAAAACTATACAAATATTATTAGGAAATAAAGATATATTTGACTAGTAATAAATAAAAATCAAAATAAAAACCGAATTAAATTTTCCCTGATTAAGACTAGTGTCAAGCTTCATATAATAATCTAACTAATTATGTTGAAAATCATAGAAAGTAATGTATGTGTTAGAAGGTTAAACAAATAACTTAAATGCTAGAAATTGAATATTTAAGATCTTATTGGGGACTAAGCCTAAGTCCGATTTTAAAAAGATGGTGTTTGATGGGATTCTTGGGCTGGCATTTCTATCAAAAACTGTATCGCAAACAGTTATTTTTAAGGAAAACATGGTGAATATAAATTGATTAGTAAGCATATTTTTTCGGTTTGGCTGAAAACTTTCAAGGGAGTTAGACAAGGTGAACACCCAGTGGAGAAATAGTATTTGGGAGAGACGATTATGTTATTTTAGAGGAGAACATACTTATGTTCCTCGACCCGAAGGACAATAAAGATTTTAGAAGTTTAAAATGTTTAAGGTGTATGTTGGAAAACAACCAACAAGTATGATGTAAAATTTCCAGTAATTGTTGATACTAAGACGACCGATATTTCTGGTCAAGATATGTATATAAATATATTATATTATATTTAGAACAATAAAATGATAATTAAGAAAGTATTATTAAAATATTATATAACTTTTTATATATTTTTCATCTTTTTTCTCATAGTTTTCTTACATTTTACTCATATTTTGGTAATTAAATGTTTATGTTAATTATACTTGGAAAAAAAAATCATTATATTTGAGCTAATTTTAAATACATAATTTTTCTTTAAAATGGAACCACAAGTATATTTCTAATAAAAAATAATATGACGTTAATATTATTATTTTATTGTATGTTTTCTATAATTGTTGAAATGATTTTATAATATATTTTAAATTTATTAATTATAGAGCCTCAAATATGTAAACTAATATCTAATACTGCTAATATGTTAATTTAATCATTATTTCAGTGATGATATGGACGTTTTAGATGGAGAGAGGACTCCTAATCATATATATGATTTTACTTTGGATATTACATTTCATAAATCGAAATAACAAACCATATCCGGATTGAGTGGTCTATTGATTATATGGCCGTCTAGGTGATGGAAATATATTTCTTGCATAAACTCAAATAGGCCCAAGATTTAACCATTTAGAAGTGTTCATATAAAACCTTAGGATGGAATTATTTTTTGCAGGGCCTCAAAGTGATATATATATATAACTTCATAATGTAAAAGAACAATTAGCCCAGCCCACCTGATTCTCATGGAGATATTAAACACCGGTTCACAAACCAAAAGTTCTATGATTTGCCCGCCCCCCTCATAAATTGCTTATACAGTATAAGCATTTGGTCATATAATTATTTTTCTTAATCAATAGATATCGTACGTTAAATTTTGGTCATATGTATTGAGAAATCAATCTAAAATATCACTTTCAAATTGACTAATCTAATTTGATAATCTCCCACTCGCTTAAAATAGACACTTGACCGACCATTACATACGTTGATAGTTGACCTAAAGACCCACACCGACCTTACTCAACAACAATTGTACATTTGACTTTCATTTTCTTAAATTAATTAAAATTTAGATTTCTTCATTAAAACCATTAAAATAGACTATTTTATATAGTAATCAAACCGAGTTTTGGCGTATCAACACTCATAAATAATATCACGTAGTATTCACTAAACATAATATAGCTGGATTCCGTAATTTCCGTGCATGAATATCTAAGTAAAGCCAACAAGTCCCTACCAACAACATCAAGAAAAGCACGTCTCGTGTGGAAATCCAACGGCTATTAGTACATCACAGCTGTTTATAAAAATCAAGACCATTGATTTTATATCTATTCGAATGACGTGGGTCCACTACTTTACCAGGTAGAAAAAAACTCATATACCACTAAAAATAAAGCGATCGTTGAGAAACTGACACGTGTAAAACAAAGCTTATAATAAAACCATCATCATGAAAATGATGTCAATGTAAATGCCACGTGGATTATGATATTTTTACGATCTAGTTTCGTCTCGAGACCAACAACAACTTGGACCCACTTAAATTAGCTGTTAGTGTTTTTGTCTTTACCCACGATTAAATTCACATTTAAAACTATTTTGTCTTTTACGATATTTTGAAAAAATGTAAAGTTTTTATAGTATATTCCTACACAATTAACAACTAAAATGTCAATAATTTTCACCATCACTTAACGACTTTGCTTCACTAATGCGACAATAACAGTTCTAAAAACGAATATTACTAAAGAAAATGACATTCATATATGTTATTGTTTTAAAAGTATTTTGTATCAAGCAAGTTGTATAATAGGTTGGTGAACAAGAGGCATGAAATAGTTCGTTTTTTTCCGAAAGAAAACAAAATAAGTATAACAAATTATAATGAACTCTTCACCACAAAAAAAACAAACAATAATAAAAATGGACATTGACAAAATTATAAAATAAATAAAACTCCTTCAACGTGAATGATTGTCTTTCAATAAAATGATCATCACTAATAATGAAAATAAATTATTTAAATTTACAGGTTGAGATTGTTTTAGTACAAAAATTATAAATATTTGGGAAATGATTAGTAATTATTGCAACCGCATTATAGAGAAAAATCTTAAACTACAAAAAGTAAATTTCCATATCTAATATAGATACAAGTCCATGTTTCAAAACCTTATAAATTTTATTTTTGTTGTCATTAACCAAAAAAAAAAAAAAAAAGCATATTCCCAAATTCAGTATTATACTCCAACGATATAAAACAAAACTCAAATCCCTAATTTTAGTAACAATCCCTAATTTCAGTGAGAGAGAAGAAACCACCTTCTTCTTCTTCTTCTTCTTCAACAAAAGTCTCCAAATTTTCTCAAACCAGACAAGAATCAAAACTTACAGGTGAGAGAATTTCGAATTCCGAGCGAGCCCGTCTCGCCCTGACTCTCGATTTCTCAAAACCCACCTCGAAAAATCCTTCCTTTCCTTCTTCTTCTTCATCAATGGCGGATTCGTTAAGGAGAGAGACGTCTTTACCTAAAGAACGAAGCAGCCCACAAGCTCTAATCCTGGGTCGTTACGAAATGGGTAAGCTTCTCGGCCATGGAACCTTCGCTAAGGTTTATCTAGCGAAAAACGTGAAATCAGGAGAGTCCGTAGCAATCAAAGTTATCGACAAGGAGAAAGTTCTCAAAGGAGGTCTAATCGCACACATCAAACGCGAGATCTCGATTCTGCGTCGTGTTCGTCATCCCAACATTGTTCAGCTCTTCGAAGTCATGGCTACAAAGGCCAAGATCTATTTCGTGATGGAGTATGTTAAAGGAGGTGAGTTGTTTAACAAAGTAGCTAAAGGAAGGTTAAAAGAAGAAGTAGCTCGTAAGTATTTCCAGCAATTGATCTCTGCGGTTACGTTTTGTCATGCTCGTGGTGTGTACCATCGAGATTTGAAACCTGAGAATCTCTTGTTAGATGAGAATGGGAACTTGAAAGTCTCTGATTTTGGACTTAGTGCTGTCTCTGATCAGATTAGACAAGATGGTTTGTTTCATACGTTTTGTGGTACTCCTGCTTATGTTGCCCCTGAGGTTTTAGCAAGAAAGGGTTATGATGCTGCTAAGGTTGATATTTGGTCTTGTGGGGTTATCTTGTTTGTTTTGATGGCCGGGTATTTACCGTTTCATGATCGGAACGTTATGGCCATGTATAAGAAGATTTATAAAGGGGAATTTAGGTGTCCGAGGTGGTTTTCGAGTGAGTTAACGAGGTTGATGTCGAAGCTGCTTCAGACGAATCCTGAGAAGAGGTTTACTTTCCCTGAGATTATGGAGAATTCTTGGTTTAAGAAAGGGTTTAAGCATATTAAGTTTTATGTGGAGGATGATAAGCTTTGTAACGTTGTGGATGATGACGAGTTGGAGTCTGAGTCTGTGGACTCGGATCGGGATTCTACTGTTTCTGAGTCTGATGTTGAGTATATCGAGCCTAAGAGGAGAGTTGGAGCGTTGCCTAGGCCTGCGAGTTTGAATGCTTTCGATATTATATCGTTTTCGCAAGGGTTTGATTTGTCGGGGTTGTTTGACGACGATGGTGAAGGGTCTAGGTTTGTTTCAGGAGCTCCTGTTACGAAGATTATATCGAAGTTGGAAGAGATTGCAAAAGTTGTGAGCTTTACGGTGAGGAAGAAGGATTGTAGAGTAAGTCTCGAAGGTTCAAGACAAGGAGTGAAAGGTCCATTGACTATCGCAGCTGAGATATTTGAATTGACACCGTCTTTGGTTGTCGTGGAGGTTAAGAAGAAAGGAGGAGATAAAACCGAGTATGAAGACTTTTGTAACAACGAATTGAAACCGAAACTGCAGAACTTGACAGCCGATGAAGAAGTAGCAAAGCCTGTCGAGGTTTCATCGGTTAATGAAACCGCAACCACAATCGAGAATTCTCCACCCGTTTTTTTCTTGCCCTCTGACAATGAATAGAAGATGACAAGGATACAAAACTAGAGATCATGAAGGGTAAGTAAGCAAAGGTTTTTCGGATTCTCACTTGTGTTGTCTTTTAGAAAACTTTATTGCTTATGGGAAACACACAAAAAAACTGCTTCGGGTTGGTGAAATTTAGATCGAATTATGTAACATTATGTTGGGTAAGATGGTTAGAGAAATGACTAACCTTTTTAGTAGTTTTGTTGTTGTTGTATGTTGAGAATTGTAAACGCGTTTTACATCAGATCTTACAATATTGTATAAAACAATGAAATGAATAAAGTAAATCTTCTTCACAATCTTATTTTTGTTCTCTAATCATTGGTTTGTTATGTTTGTTTTGCTTTAAATGGGTAAAAGAACAAGAGGAAGAGAAGAATGTTCTTGTTCTTTGTCTTGTTGATTCTTGAATATGTTAATGGTGGCAAGATTTTGAATTAGAGATTTTTAGCTATATGTGGGTTGAAGGAATTGACAACAAGAACCATGTGAAAGTGTTGTGTCTTTGTGTGAAGCAAGTTGAGTTTTTTGAGTTGATAGCTGTTTTGTCTTTTTTGGGGAAATTATTGAAATCTGTATCTAAGATTTGACACTTACAGATACAAAGAAAGTTGGTTTCTTGATGTGGCCACTGGCCAAGCTTGTTTGATATTTCTACATATGAGTGTTTGTATGATAAAGTGATGTGATTGTTGATAGTGATGATGCATTGGTGACATAACTTCTTTGTTTGAATGTGATTCAACGATATTTGCCAGATGTGGATTTTTCATTTCTTTTTTTGCTTGTATAATTGAAAAGTATATTACTTTTTGGAGTTTGGAAATCATGATTTTCAGAAATGGAAAATGATGAATTTTTTTTTTTTTTAAATGTATTTTGTTGCTAAATTTGAAGTGAATCAAAAATATAATCTTCCTTGTGGCCCAAAAAAAAAAAAAAAATATCTTCCTTGTCTTTTTCTTCATGGGAATAATGGCTATTTGGAGAAAAGAAACAGACAAAAACAAATTTGGGAAATGCAAGTGGTGAGTCTTTGGTGTGAAACTTGTGACCAAACTTGGTAACAAAACCCACATGTCTCATTAAAGCCCATCTCTGAAACATGTCCTTTCTATAAAAATAGAAATTTAATTTACACAATCACATCTCTTTTTTGGTCTTAATAATTTATACAATCAAACTAGAATATGCACAGAACCAAAAAAAAAAAACTATATAGAAGTTGCATAAAAAAATTTGGTGTTGTATGCTAGCTACAATTGCAAGAATTTCGACGAAAAAAAAAACAAAAAGAACCTATAAGCAAAACATTCTTGGATAATTTTTTTTTTTTTTTTTTGAAAAGTATTCTTGGATAATTTTTTAATGCGAAAGAAGTCTAGCAAAATTTAGAACTTAATGCGGAAGAGGGTTCTTACATACACAAATGTTCCTCTTGATTCTTGAAATTATAATCGTCTAATTTTAAATTTTATATTTTGAATGGTAAAATAGTAACACTGAATTATAATACGACAAAAATGATTGCAATTTGAATAATAAAAATACATCTTACGGAATAGATGTAATTCGTATAAAATATTAAAAATAGGATAAATCATAAATAATAATATAATATATTTTCGTTTACTAAATTAAAACCGCAATGTAATGACATCATCCATAGTCTTAAAACGACCAATTTCACGGCTAAGAAAACAAAAACAAACGGAGTGGGATCCTTGTGCTCTCTTGATCTCACGTATTGACGTGTCTGGGCAAGTTGATTCTAGTTGCCTCCTAATCCCCAAGTCATCCTTTAGATATTTTGAGACTTTGATTTGTTTGAATCATTAATATTATCTGCTTCATTTATTCCAACATATATACATACCACTTTGATATGGAGAAAGGAATCTCAAACATAAATAAATATTCCAATTACATATAGATTCAAGTAGGACTGCCCATCTCTTTGTCACTCAAGACAAATCTCATAGTTTCTAAACTTGGCAAGAGCATCTTCAACAACTCTATATACTAAAATATGAAATCATTCCACTTAATAACTAGAGAAAATAAAAGAAAATCTATGAATTAGATTTTAGAATAGACCCAAAATTGTAAAGAACTAAAATTGTAATTGTGATTTGTGCAGGTGTGTAAAGATGAAGTTTTTTTTTTCTTCCAACTTATTATATATATTCCATTTTATAGCAAGAGAAAATAAAAGAAATCTATGAATGAGATTTCAAAAAAGACAAAAAAAAAAAAAACTGACTAAAATTGTAGTTATAATTTATGCACATGTGAAAAGATGAAATATTTTATCTTTTTTCTTCCAATTTAGTATATTCCTTAGTATGCATGTTTCAACTTGCATTCAATTAGCAAGTTGATACGAATAAATCGTTTTTTATATAATTGAGTTGTACACAATGTTAATATCACACCAACACCCGCATCCCAACAAACAACCCTAGAGTATTTAATATTTTTTTTACTTTCTCAAACACAAAAAAAAAAAAAAAAACAAAGAAAGAGAGAGAAAAATGGAAAAAGTTCAAAGCGAGCTGTTGCCGTCCTTGAAATGGACACGGAGATTCCAATGCCCTACTGCAAGGGAGCCATCAACCGTCGCTGAAGGGAGCCAGAGATCGTTCCTCCCACTGCTTCAAGGGAGCCGTCGACCGTCGGTTATGATTTATGATGATGTAGAAAGATGAAATATTTTTGATTTTTTTCTTCCGACTTATTATATTCAAATTGTTTCCTCGTAATTTTACATTTAATCTAAATTTATTCATTTTTTATCTATCAAGAAATTTATACACTCTATTTCCTTAATATCATGCTTCACTTTCCGAAGATTTTATAATTTGTTATATTAGACAAAAATAAAAACTTAGAACTGTTCAATTGGTAATAAATTAATCTAACTTCTCTCACTTACACTATAACATGAATAATATTTTCTCTGCAAGCAAAAATTTAGTGGCTTGATTTGGTGTGATAATCTCCACGAAGAGTTGCAACCCTTAGCTTATCAGCTTATGCCATCTAAACCACCATGCTATCTTCGTGCTTAACGAGAGCATTTTTAACTCATGCGTTAGTTTCAATGAAAACCGTTAGTAAAACCCTTGAGGGTGATAGACATATCCATAACATCCTCTTGCAAATTGTTAATTTTTTGTAGTCTTATTTTTCGTTTTTTTTGAATCATATCTTTACATATAAGTCATAATTTTTACATGTTGAATCCGGATGTAGTCTTATTTTTCGTTTTTTTTTGTTATATCTTTACATATAAGTCATAATTTTTACATGTTGAATCCGGTTAATTCACGCATGAGATTATCACATTCATTTTCATCCATTTTGAGAAATTTAGATTTTAATCGAATATCTATAAAAATATGGATTTTAAAATTAGTACTAATGATAAATTAATAGGTCACACTAAATTTTGTTTATGGAATATCAACAATTTATATCAAAACACTCAAATCCACGAATGACCTCTTGCAAAATTAGCCTCTCAAACTTTAACAAAGACAAAAATTAAGCGTTCATGCCTAAACAATTCAGAAATCCTCCCCATTAATTGATCAACCCATATGTTCAATTTGATAAACGCCCCTGTAACCGTAGCTTGACATTGATTAATGAATGAGTTTGGTGACAAAAAATAAAATAAAATATTGATCAACCCATATATATGTTCAATTTGATAAAACCCTTTTGCTCCTCAATCTCACTAATGTGTTGAAACGAGTTGATTGTAGTTGCCACTTAATTTTTTTTTTTTTTTTTGATGCATCTGAATATCTCCATGTCATCCTTTCAAATTTTTTAGACTTAATTTTGATTTATAAATATCTGTCCTCATTTATACCGACATTTATATATAAAAAGCTCCATGTCATCCTTTTGATATTTTGACCCTTAAGGAAACTAATAAATCTTATATTATTCTTCCAATAGCATAATAAATTTCTTATCTTCACGATTTTTTTTTTCCTTTTTCTTTTTTGTAAACATATGACGATGACGTTTTCAACTTGTTTTATTCATTAAAAAAAAAAAGAAAGCTTGTTGTTATTCGTTGAAACAAAAGCAAAAGCGTATACCCGCATCGTTGTAACACCGTCTCATTTGATCACACATACATAAAAGACACTTAATATATGATATTATCTCTACTTAAGACAAATATCACACGAGATTATTACTAGATAAAACTCAAATACCAGGCTGGCCTCTTTGACTTACTTCTCGGCTCCGGCTCCTCCGGTTGCGGCATCCGCAAGTGGACAACCAAAACGAAGCTCTTCTCTAAGTCTTCCCCACTGGTGCAACGACAACTGTAACCTCTTCCCGGCGAGCAAGAACTCCACCACTTGGATGGGCGTCAAGATCTCAACGATCTTCTTAAGAGTCTCAAGCCTCAGGTTATCAGCCTCGGCAAGTAAAACCGCCATGCTCTCTTCATGCCTATCAAGAGCATCTTTAACTACCACATCAACCTCCATCAAGTCCTTGGTGTAAGCCATGACAGCCACTGGCATATCCGCAACATCCTCTTGCAAATGAGCAGTTTTCTTCGTTATCCCATCTTCTTTGGCTATCACCTCTACGTGCAGCTCATTGACTTTGATAAGCTGAGCTGCGGTAAACTCATTCATGAGACCATCACCCCTTTCATCGTTCTTGAGAAGATACTGAGAGATCTGGGTCTCGGTCTGGGATCCACACAGCGCGTAGATAACTCTAATGAATGATGAAGGACGACATACTCCCATCCATAACAAACCATTCACAAGAGAAGAGTTCCACAACGGCGCAAAGTAGCTAGAACAACTTCGGTCTGAAAGCCTCGATCGTCTTTCGGCGTATTTGTGGAAGTCATTGACGATTACACCAACAAGTTCTTCAAGGTTTTGATGGTTTTCGTTGTTGGATCTTTGATTCATTAGTGCTTCTTTGAGGTCAGCTATGTGTTTAGCTTGTAAACTCATCCACTCATAGTAACATCCTTGTTGAAGTTGTCCAATCCCATAACTCGAAGAAGAACTCCCCATGGTCTCTCTTGTTTTGCCTTATTTTATGGCGCTTTGTTCTTGATTCTATATAGACGTTATGCTATAGTCTTTTTATAGACTGGATTGGTGAATGTATGCAATTTTTTCAACTATATATATTAATTATATATTATATGTCCTTTAAGTTGGCATGGACATTCGGGTAGGTATACAGAGTTCTCGGGTTTAATATACAGTATTTTCCGTTTAAGTATTTTACAATTTCGGATCAGGATCGGATTAGATATATTCGGAGTCGGTTATTTCGGATAATAACTGAAGTAAATCATTATAAAAATCCAAAAATTAATTTCGAATATTTTAAAATCAAATATCATAAAACTGAACTTAATCTGAAATATAAATAATTATCCGAAAATACTTCTAAAATATTGGCATATGAACAAATAACTTAAGCGTGAACTTGTAAAATACCAAAATATATAGGCTACTTCTGGTTCTGTTCGAATTTTGGATATCAAATATAAACCCTATTCATTAAAAAATTACGCTATTCAACAAGTTCGGGTTTGAGTTTCGGATATAGGGTTGTCAAACGGGCATGCCCGCGCCCGTTTAGCCCGCAACAACTCGAAGACCGCCGCGGGCTCGCCCGCTAGAACCGCGGGTTGCGTGGCCATGTCCAGACCCGCCCCGCCTTGCCCGGCGGTCCTAGCGGGCGAGCCCGCGGCCTTTCTTATCGAACACGAAACCGCGGACATGCCCATTTCTTTAATGTATTTTATGTCCCTTTGATATGTTTATAGATTATTGTGGCTTTGCATCGGCAATTATATGTTGGTTTATACTTATATACCATGTTGTGTACATATTCTATTTAGGTTTGTGAAAACAATTTCAGTTTCAATAAATGGATGGATATATGAACAAGAAAGTGGAAATCTTGTTCTTTTTTCACATAATTAATTTGTTTAAACATAAACGTTGCAACAAAATATGATCAAACTTCATTTTGCATGATTTATGATTTATTACACAAAATTAACATGTCAAAGATCAAGTCTGAATATATATATGCATAACACAAACACATGACTCAAGATTCAGTATATATAGTTCAAATCAAACCAAGAAAAAACTAAAAGGAACATCTATGGCGGACTAGCCCGCAGCCCGCATGCCCGCCGCGGTCTGGACCGCATCCGCCCGCCGCCCGTCACGGGCTTGCCCGCGTGACCCGCCACTATACGGGCTTTAAAAAATGTGTCCATATCCGCCCCGCTAGAGGCTTAAATAGGCGAAGCCCGCGGACATTGTGCCCGCTTGACATCCCTATTCGGATATCACGCCGTGCCCTAACTTTAAGTTATAAAAAGACTAAAATTACAACATGCAGTACGGCGCTACGTGGAATCAAGATAGATGGGTTTTAGCAAAATCGTGCTTTAACCTTTATTATCCAAAAAACCTTTCCTACATTGGAAGTTTTCTCTCTTAATTAGTTATGGGTTTTTTTTGTACCTTTAAGGCTTTAAATGGAAACGGACAAAAGGGCATGAATCAATTAATATAAGAGTCTAGTTGCCTGACCAAACTATTTTGGACTTATTTCATATTTAATTGTAATGAAATTTAAGCTATAAAATATCTTCTTATGTGATAGTTTTGTATATATACTAGGGTTGGCAATCGAAAGGTGAGGTCGTAATAACCAGAAAGAAATGTTTCAAGTAATCATGTTTTGACGAGAAAAAAACGGTGGCTTTAGGTTATTTGTTGCTAGTTTTTAATCGAGAAAAGAAATTAGTTTTTGTCCATCTTAACATAAAAAGATATTAGTTTTTGGGAAACGAAAATATAACTTTGGAAAGTATCAAAAACATATTTTTTAATTTAATTCTTTCAAATTTATATTTTCTAGTCACAATTTTAAAAAAAATATATTTTGAAGAAAAAAATTGTTTTAGATATCACTTATCATCCTTTAACCCTAAACTCTATCACTTATTTTCACTTTTATTTATAAAGTTCTAAGGTTTAGAATATTGGTTTTAGGGTTTAAAAATCAACATTTTAAACCCTAAAAACAGGTTCCACCCCTAAAAACTAAACCCTAAAAACCCTAAGTCAATTAAACCCTAAACCCAAAAACCTACACCCAAACCCTAAAACATAAACCCAAAATCAATTTGATAAAACTAAAAAAGAATCAAAACATAAAAAATTTAAAAAGTGTATAAGTGAAAGTGTGAAAATGAAAGAGAAAAAGATAAAATGTGTATTAGAAATAATTTCTCAATAACATAGCATCAAATTTCTGTAATATTTTTTACATAGTACGTATTATCAACATTTTTTTTTTTTGGGGGTCAGCAACAAGTTTATTGTCTGATTTACGCAAAATATATTGTAATATATAAAAAATTATTAGAGCACCAACAACAAAAAAAGAGACAAAGTTTATAAGACACAAAACTCAGTGATAACAATAGCGAACTATATAAAATGTTCTAAATTTTAATTTGGAGAATTTTTTTTTTCTTTGGTTCAAAGCATTTTTTTTTTATTCCTGAGTTATGGGTTTGTAATATGGTATTTTCGTTTTTTTTTTCTGGATTACAACCATTTTTTTAATCACACAATTAACAGAAAATATCTCACCGATATACAATAATACATATAAAAATTAATATTTAATAAATTAATAAAATAAATTAAATTCGATCTGAATTAGGTCATTGTAAACATTCATGAGTATATTAGATAAAATATGTTCGATCCACGAGAAACTTTTGGAGTTTGATCTCTCAAAATTTAACAAAAGAAAAGAAATTAATCTTATGGTTAAATAATTCAGAAGTCCTCCCAATTTTTATATATATATGAATGTATATNATTTTTTTTTTTAAAAAAAAAAAAAAAAAAAGCTGTTCAAAAAAAAAAAAATATGAATGTATATATCAAATAATTTGTAGTGTTATTTGTAAATTAATTTAACACAAGATTTAAAGAATATGTTCAATTTGACAAAACTTTTTTGCTCTCTCGAGTCTTGCTAACGTGTCGGAACAAGTAGATTGTAGTTGCCACCAATCAGATTCTTTTGGTGCATCTGATGTTCATGTGATCCTTTAGATATTTTGGGACTTTAATCTGTTGTTTGATGTATAATATCTACCTCATTTATACCGACATGTATAAATATAAAATATCTCCCTCATTCATAGCTATTTATATTCATAAAAATATAGATGTGGTCTAAAAGGTGCAATTTTTTTTTACTCGAATTTTGGCTAGAAAGAATTATGAACATACGAAAACAATTTGTATATATTTATTAATTTTTTTACAAAAATATATTACACGTTTTTAACAATATATTTTTACTACAATGTTTTAGATTATCATATTTTTATTTTATCTGCTTTGAATTTTTTCAACATTTTTTGTAGGTTGTTTTTGCATTAGCATTTTTTACTATTGATTTTAGCTAATATTTTCACGTCCGGACTGAACCGTTGGTTGTATCGGTTGAATCACGATCCGGACACATTTCTGGTTAGGGTTTAGTGCTAAAATTCAAGATTAGAAAACTAAAAAAATCCAAAAACCCGCTATTGACTCGTAATTCAATTGGTTAAACAGTTGATTTGAGTTTTCAAAATTTATATAATTAGTTGTTTACGTGTCTTTTACTTGTACTCCTTACCAGAATACAAAGTTTTCAATTTTCAGAATTTTTACGCAACCACAACCTATAGTCTCCTAAAAACAATTTTTTAAAAAATTGGACCGGACACCAAACCGGATATCTCTTTGGTCGCGGTTCAATGTGGTTCAACCGGTTTGACCGGGTTTTTGATAAATAATTACATATATATATTCTTTCGTGCCCTTTTGTCCATTCTAAGGAGAAAAAATCGTATTTAGAAATAAATATTTCAAGGCTTCATGTTATGTTAATCTTTTTGTTTTTTGTCGTCATGTTTTGTTAATCTTTGACAAAAGAGAAGAAGATTAGTTTATGTCAATCTTTAAAGATAAAAAGAAAGAGTTATAGTTCTTGCTAATCGAAAAACCCAATATAGAGTTCTTGTTAATCGAAAAAAATAAAGATTAATTATATGATTGTCACTAAAAACATTAGCACTTTTATAATTATTAATTTTTGAAATATATTTTTAATTTTATCCTTAGGTAAAATACAAAGACAACCTCCTCTCCTCTTCAACTCATCACTTAATTACTCGATTATTTTTGAGTAACTCACCCACCTCACTCATTCCTTTCCACATCACTGTTCGTAGAAGTGAAGAAGAAGACGCTCCGTGTTCTTGATTATCGTATTGTACCTCCGTAGTCTCCTCCCTCCTATTCCCCCTTACTAGTTTCTTTTCTCATCATCGTTCGTATAAGTAAAAAAAAATACAATCCGTGTTCTTGATTATCGTACGGAGAATAATTCCTTCCTATGTCAACGGTGGAGGGAGAAGGGAGGAGGAGATTGGATTGTCAGTGCCGGAGTTGAATAGCGAGGATAAAAGAATCCTATTATTGTAAAACAATGTCTAAATTTGTGTAAAATACGAAAAATAGTATTTTTAGATATGTGATGCTGAAAAATGGTAATTTTAATAATTTTGCAAAAAAACGATGTAGAAAAAATCGTAGAAATATATATATATATATATATATATATACCAGTGAGTTATTACGCTTTCTTCAAAGGATGGCTGCTTCCAAGCCCACCTCCTGATTGTCATCGTTTGATCACTTCCTTTTCTACTAAGTGATTGCTTAGGGACCTTAGAAAAAACGATGTAGAAAAAATCGTAGAAATATATATATTTCAGTGAATCAAATAATGTTTTGCCAAACTTTGACAAAATTAATAATAATTAGTTTATGTCAGTCTTTAAAGAAAAAAGAAAGAAAGATATTATATTAGTTGTTGCCGGCTATTCAACTCAAATTTTTTTTTCTTCTTTTAAGCATGATTAACTATTCTCGTCTTTCGAATTTTGTTTTGTTTAAGCAAGTGTGAGAAAAAAAAAAAAAATCTAAAATAACAGAATACAGTCCAAATAACAATGACGTTTTCAACTTGTTTTTTTCTCATAAAAAAGGAGAGCTTATAACACCTCTCATCATGCAGCTTTTGTTATTCCTTATATAAGACACTTAATTAACATGATCCCTTAAGTTATACATCTCACTCTCACACACATAAAGACACTTAACATGATCTCATCTCTAGACAAAATATCACACGAGATTATTCAAATATTAAAACTAAGAAAACTTACCTGTACTTGGGACAAAATATTACACAAGATTATTCATTATTATTAAAACCAAGAACCCATCAAACTCATCACATCAACAAGTGGCTGATCTCTTTGACTTCCTTGATTCTCCGGTGGCAACATCCGTTCGTGCACAACCAAAACGACGCTCCTCTCTAGCTCTTCCCCACTCATGCAACGACACATGTAATCTCTTCCCGGCAAGCAAAAACTCGGCCGCTTGAACCGGTGTCAAAACGTCCACTATCTTCTTAAGAGTCTCAAGCCTTAGCTTATCAGCTTCTGCCATCAAAACCGCCATGCTTTCTTCATGCTTGTCAAGAGCATCTTCAACTGTTACATCAGTTTCAACGAAGTCCTTGGCGAAAGCCGTTAAGGCGATAGGCATATCCGCAACATCCTCTTGCAAATTTGCACTCTTCTTCGAAATCTTATCTTCTTTCTTTATCACCTTTATATGCAACTCATTAACTTTCACAAGTTGAGTTGCGGTAAGCTCACTCATAAGACCATCGCTCTTGTTTTTCATTGTCATCTATCTTGAGAAGATACCGAGAAATCTGGGTTTCTGTCTGAGATCCACATAGAGCGTAGATAACTCTAACGAAAGAGGAAGGACGACAACCTCCCATCCATAACAATCCATTCTCTAGAGAAGAGTTTCCAAGACGGCGCAAAGTAGCTAGAACAGCTTCGGTCTGAAAGTTCTAATCGCTTTTCTGCGTATCTCTGGAAGTCATTGACGATCACACCAACGAGTTCTTCGAGTTTTTGATGATTCTCTTTGTTCTTTCCTTGATTCATGAGTGCTTCTTTGAGGTTAGCTATGTGTTTAGCTTGTAAACTCATCCACTCATAGTAACAACCTCGTTGAAGTTGTCCAATCCCATAACTCGAAGAAGAAGAACTCTCCATAATCTCTCTTTCTTTAGCTTTATAGTTCTTGGTTCTATTTCAACGTCACACTATGGTCTCATATACATTAGATTGGTGCATATGTATGTAAGTTTTAATTATATAGTACTCACTCTGTTTTTTAAAGGTGCATATATATGTATATATTTGCTTGAGTTATAAAAGTTGTAAACTTGTAATAATTATAACAACATGCATATACGGACGGTACGTGGAATCAAGATATGATATGGTTTTTGGTGAAATCGTGGTTTAACTTTTTATTAAATTGGAAGTTTTCGCTCTTGGTTTGTGGGTTTTTTGGACGACTGTGGTTTTCCCGTAATTGACGATTGTCNTTTTTTTTTTTCCAAACCCAAAAAAAAAAAAAAAAAAAGACGATTGTCTCTTTCAAAAGAAAATGTAAGATACAAAATATTTTATTTTTGTATTGTTTGTTTACTAGTGGGTTGCCACCGAATGGCATAATTGTATATAGCAATTGATGTATTGAAGGGATTATGTTTTGATTGAGATTAGTTTTTGTTAAACCATAAACAACGGTACTGTAGTATCCTTTTCTAATACACACACACGTACAATTACTCATGTTGGTGTAGATTTAGTTATGATTTTATTCATATATGTTACCAATCAATCTTTCACAATATGTCTTTTTATTGTCATTAATTATTGACGGCTTAAATGAAAAAAGGAAAAATCGGTATTTTACATGATAACTAAATATATGTAAAACGACTATACAAATTTTTATTTCTTTAATTTTCAAAAAAAAAAAAAAAAAATTTTTATTTCTTTATTATTAATCGAATTACTTATATAAGAAATTCTGTTAATTAATTTCATTTGTATCCACTTTACTATTTTTTTTTTGTTTAAAAACTATCATCACATAAAATACTATGTTATGGATTATGATGACATGGTGACATGATTAATTATTTCAAGAATAAGTTTAAAACATTTTAAAATCTCTAGTTATAGGATTATATGATGCTTTGTTTGCTTTTGATTATTTTGGTTTTTTTTTTAACTATTTTTAGTATATTTCCAGAATCACATGAATTGTAGACCATTATAAAATTGATAATATTATGTTATCCCCTATGAATTTTGTTTGAACTATTGAAAACATGTAAGAAATTAATAATGTTTAGTTGAGACATTAGCTGAAAAATCATTTAACTTATGAAAAAAAATAGATTCCTTAAAAAAAAAAATTGGGCAGATTCCTTAAATTATTTTTCATAACCACTCATTAAATATACATGATTTTTCAACATTAAATAAAATTTCATAACTCAAAACCCAGTAGTAATTAACTATTTGAAAGAAAAAAACCGATTAAGGTTTCTTGAAAGAGTAACATAGAAAACTTAACAAATATAAACTGATGGATTAATTGTGAATACATAATCAATTTTTATACTACTATTACATTTTACTGCAAAACAGTTAACTGGTAAGAAAACTGTTGCTTCATCCCAATTTTCCCCACAAAGTCATAAATTTGTACCCATAGAATTAATGTGTGGGTCATGTAGACTTTAGACTATTCCGACATTACAACAGTTAACCGGTGAACTTCTTTTAATAATTTTTGGACACCTCAAAAACACAAAATCAATGGCACGTGACCTGAGTGCCTTTCAACTACTTATTGTTTTAACTCACTGTTTGACAAATTTCACCAAAACACATAGCCTTATTTATATTCCAAAGCCCAACTACTTTTCATATTTATGGGCTTTAATCAACATTGATAATCCATCTAAAAATCAAATTTAAAAGGGGAGCTCACTTGATTCATCTAATTGTTTTCATTTCTTTCTCTTTCATCTAAATTTGTATTTGATATACAGTAAGTGATTTACAATTAATGGACACGGATAAAACGAGTAAAATTTCTAAGTTCCTATTTTTGAAAAATCTCGACTTCAGAGTTTATATGTAAATGTCTTAAGATTTGTAAAATTTAACAAATGATTCATGTAATAAAAAAAACTTAAATAAAGGCTATTCACCTCAATTCCTATATGTTGGTTTTACGATTTCATAACAATATTCATGATTCTTGTTTTTTTTTTTGTCACAACAAGATTCATGATTAAAAGTTGAATAATCACAAATCTATAAAAAAAATTATTTGTTATGAGTCTTATGACTAACAAGTGTTAAAATAAAATTGAATGCAATGTAAATGCTTACCAAAATTAGTAAGTTGAAAATGCTCAACAAAAATTAAATGTCTACTACCTAGAGCTACACTGTCATTTAAAACTTAGTGTTGACTAAAAATTCTTTAAACAATTATTATAAAATCTGTAACGTATATAATCATCATGTGATTAGTTCAAAAAAGGTAACCATCATAAAGTCGATCTTAAAATTTAATACTATTGTTTAC
This sequence comes from Odontarrhena argentea, assembly GCA_900406245.1. Classification (NCBI taxonomy): domain Eukaryota; kingdom Viridiplantae; phylum Streptophyta; class Magnoliopsida; order Brassicales; family Brassicaceae; genus Odontarrhena; species Odontarrhena argentea. The sequence continues at coordinate 4,874 of OVAF01000656.1, read as the reverse complement.
ATAATTAATCATCCACACACACTTCAATTATTATAAATTTAATTTTTCAAAAAAAAGAAGAAAAGAGTGTAGTAAGTAAGTGAATAGGGCTGAGCTGTCGAAGACCTGTTTCTCATTTATACTTGCTTCTTCACATTTCATTCTTCTCTGCAACTAAAAAATTTCACACTCTCTCTCTTTCCCATTTTACCCTTCTTCTTCTTTCAAATTTCTCATTCTCTGCCATTGATGTCTTCTTCTTCTACACAACAATGAAGACGAAGATGAAGATCTACTACTTCCTTCTTCTCTGTACTTTCTTTTCTTACTCACATTCACTCACTTTCGACGGCGATCTTTCCGATAGACAAGTCGAGCTAATCCGCCACCGACAACTTCTCCAGTTCGTCGATCGAAGTGAAAACGTCGTTGTGGATCCATCTCTCGTATTCGAGAATCCACGGATTCGAAACGCTTACATAGCTCTACAAGCATGGAAACAAGCGATACTCTCCGATCCATTCAATTTCACGACGAATTGGATCGGTTCCAACGTCTGCAACTACACCGGAGTCTTCTGTACTCGGGCTCCGGATAATCGTCGGATCCGTACCGTCGCCGGAATAGATCTAAACCACGCCGACATTGCCGGTTATTTACCTTCGGAGCTCGGTTTATTAACGGATCTCGCTTTATTCCATGTTAATTCGAATCGGTTTTGTGGTACTGTACCAAATCGGTTTAACCGGTTGAAACTTCTTTTCGAGCTTGATTTGAGTAATAACCGGTTCGCCGGAATATTCCCTCGCGTGATTCTTCAGTTACCTTCGTTGAAGTTTTTGGATCTGAGGTTTAATGAGTTTGAAGGAGCTGTACCGAGAGAGCTCTTTAGTAAAAATCTAGATGCGATTTTTATTAATCATAACCGGTTCCGGTTTGAGTTACCGGACAATTTGGGTGATTCCCCGGTTTCGGTTATCGTCGTGGCCAACAATGATTTTCACGGTTGTGTACCGGCGAGTTTGGGTGAGATGAAGAATCTTGAAGAGATTATATTTATGGAGAATGGGTTTAATTCTTGTTTACCGGTTGAGATTGGCCGGTTAAGGAATGTAACGGTATTCGATTTCAGTTATAACAAACTTGTTGGGTCGTTACCGGCGAGTATGGGTGGTATGGTTTCGTTGGAGCAGTTAAATGTGGCGCATAATAGATTTTCCGGTAGGATTCCGGCGAGTATTTGCGGTTTACCGAGGTTGGAGAATTTTACTTTCAGTTACAATTTCTTTACTGGAGAGCCACCGGTTTGTTTGGGATTGGCTGGGTTTGATGATCGGAGGAATTGTTTGCCGGCGAGACCGGCGCAGAGATCTCCGGGACAATGTGCGGCGTTTCTATCCTTGCCTCCGGTGAATTGTGCTTCGTTTGGTTGTGGCCGTCGTTCTGTTTCGCCGGTTACTCCACCGTCTCCTGTCTCTCCGTCACCGTCGACTCCATCAGCTCCTACTCCTCAATCTCCGCCTGTTTCTCCTACTCCAACTCCGCCGTCTACACCGTCTACGCCATCAACTCCTCCGTCTACGCCTTCGACTCCGCCGTCAACACCATCAACTCCACCGTCTGTGCCGTCAACTCCACCTTCAACGCCGTCAACTCCTCCGTCAACACCATCAACTCCATCAATCCCGCCGTCACCAACTCCGATTTACACTTCTCCACCGCCGGTTTACTCTCCACCATCACCACCTCCTCCACCGCCAACATACTTTCCTTCACCGTCACCACCACCTCCTCCACCTCCAACGTACTTTCCTTCACCATCACCACCTCCTCCTCCACCTCCAACATACTCTTCGCCACCACCGCCGCCTCCTCCGCCTCCTACATACACTCCTTCACCATCACCGCCACCTCCTCCGCCTCCTACATACACTCCTCTACCGTCACCGCCACCTCCTCCGCCGCCGCCAACATACTATCCATCACCCCCTCCACCGCAAACTCCGATTTACTGTACTCACCCGCCTCCACCACCACCACATTCCCCACCTCCACCTCAATTTTCACCTCCTCCACCAGTCCCATACTACTACAGCTCCCCACCACCGCCACCGCCACATTACTCATCACCTCCACCACCACACTCACCACCACCACAACATTCACCTCCACCACCACCAGCTTATCACTATCTCTCCCCACCACCTCCACCAACACCAATATACTCTCCTCCTCCACCATCACCTCCACCGTGCATAGAATACTCACCACCTCCACCACCACCTACTATCCACTACAGTCCACCGTCTCCACCACCAGTAATCCACCACAGTCCACCACCACCACCATCACCTTACGAAGGACCATTACCTCCAATCCCCGGAATATCATACGCTTCTCCTCCGCCGCCGCCGTTCTACTGATTCATTTTTCAAATAAATTCTCGCGCGGGCCCCGCCAGATTTAAGCCAAAACCCGAAGCCGAAACGTTGTCGTGTCAATAGCTCGGACCACATTGATGGACATAAACGGCGTCGTTTTTTGTCCATTTCTTGCAGAGATTTTATTCTGTTGAACAAAAAAGTTTGCATTAGGGTTGTTCCCAATTTGTAATGTATAGAGGAAATTATAAATATGGAGCAAAACCCATCTTTATTGCTCCTTATTATATCTATCTCTCATTTAGTGTTTGTTAACTAATTTGATAATATTTATCATTGTTGCCTTCAATATTTTTATGTTTAGTAATCTACTTTTTTCTGATGTTTCGGCCAAAAATATCTGAATAAAATTATATTGTGAATCGAACCATAACTTAATAAGTAAAATAATGTAATGCACGAGTATGAATACGGTTCAGCTCAGAACGCCTCGTTTTGATGAAACAAGTAGGGACCAAAATCACATGTGCCATGCACTACCTGACTTTGGAATTTATCACACCATATGATTCCTTGATTTCCGCATTTATTGTTTTTAAATTTAAATAATTTTATATATTTAATTAATGGTTGGTACCTCTTATTAAATTGTGAGATTAGTACTATACTACTATATTTGTTTAAGAATTTTTTCCGTCAAATCAGTCATAGCACAGAAAACTTGCAATGAAAATGTCAAAATGAATTTTGGATTTTACCAAATTTAAAGTTTTATTTTACCTGTAACCGATCGAAAAAAAAAAAAAAACTAATGGTGTGAATTTTAGTTCTCTGCCGACAAAGTTAACGACACATAAACATACACATTCACATGTACTCCCTCTAGTTTACCTAATCCCTTTCACACAATTTTAAAAAATATATTATGATTTCTACTATAACTTTGAAAATTAGTTTAATCAATTTTAGTTATGAATCCAACTCATCAATCAAATAATCCATTGATACCATAATGTAAATTAAAATAATAAAAATTATTATTTGTTAGAGTCGACAGATATCGTGAATTTCCTCAGACGCCATAAATAAATCAGACTAGATAAACTGTATGAACATATATTAATACACTAAAACGAAAGCGGTGAAATGACACACAATCATCAAAGATTAATAATAAATGATAAACGTAAATAAAGATTTTCCGATAAACATAGAAGTAAATAAATCAAAGATTAAAAAGCAAATAATAATTTTTAATCTTTGATTTATTTATAATGGTGAAGAGGGTGAAAGTGTATAATGGTGAAGATGGTGAAAGTGTCTTCACTCAAATTAAAAAATTAATTATCAAATTATAAATGAATTAGAAATAATAAAAAAACCAACATATCTAAAGTGGGTGTCTTTTGAATGTTTTCAAGGTCTTAAGGGCATCTCCAACCATACACTAAATTCTATACTAAACACTATTTTTGTGTAAAATGAGTCTCCAACCCAACACTATTTTTAACATTAAAATAGTGTAAACCACTTTTTTACACCAAATTTAGTGTAAAGTCACTTTTCTACACTATTTTAGTGTAATACTTTTTTATTTGTAAAATGGTCCTTCATATTTCAAAAAGTTTCAAATTGATTATTATAACATTCAATATCAATTTAAATATGTATATGTATATAAGAAAATAAATTAGATTAATTATATACAATTATTTTACACTCACATTATTTCAAATTTGTATATAAATAATTTTTTCATTTGTAATAAAAATATTAAAATGCAAATAATATTTATTCAATATAAAATATAAGACCACACAAATAAAAACATAAAAATACTAAAATTAAAGATAAACAACAAGTTTTATTCAAGGAAATGAGTATAATATGGGTTATTATTTGGCCGATGGTATATACCCAAAATGGTCAACGATAGTGCAAACTATTCAACAACCAATGGGCCAGAAAAAAAAATACTTTGCTATGAAACAAGAAGCTTGTAGGAAAGATGTCGAGCGTGCCTTCGAGCGTGCCTTCGGAGTTCTTCAATCGCGTTTTGCAATTGTGAAAGGACCGGTTCGCTTTTGGAAAAAGCAAGTGTTGCATGATATAATGACTACTTGTGTCATTTTGCATAATATGATAATTGAAGATGAGCGTGATCTCGATGCGCCAATTGAAACCGAAATAGAAGTTCCACCACCGGATGTTGAGATTGTGCAAGACGAACATATTCGGTTTCAAGAATTTATTGGAAGATTTAAAAGAATCAAAGACCAAGAAGCTCATTTCTCACTTCGAAATGATTTAGCTGAGCATTTGTGGGAAAGATACAGTAATGGTGATGACTAAATAATTTTATGGGATTTTTTTTTGTGTGTGCAATGTATTTAACTTCTACAATAAAATATTTAATTATAATAATAGTTTTTGTTTGTGAATTATTACTTAAAAATTAATATATATAACAAATTGTAATTTTGATAAAATAAAAGGGCAATAGTGAAAAGTTAA
>OVAF01000655.1:0-34547 GCA_900406245.1 Odontarrhena argentea | reverse complement strand
CCCGAGAGTAGAAGCCCATTTCGATGACATGAGGAGCATTTTAGCCAATGATCCCAATAGGAGCTAATTATTCCCCTTGGACCATTTTCTTAAAGTGCTCCACTTTGTCAGCAAACCCCATATAATTTTCTTTTTTCGTTAAACCCAACATATAATGGTGCTTAGGTGAAATTTTTAATCCAAGTTGTAAGTTTTATTTGTGCGATGTTTGATTGCATTCAAACACTGTACTTTCTTGATTAAATTTTTTCCAGAGTGTGTACAACTCTTTGAAGTATTTGATATAACCAATAATTCAATATTATTAACCAATCTATCCCCCCCCCCCCCCCTCCAACCCAGAAATATATTTCAGTGTTTCAATATATGTAATATACTATGTGGTCCCCGCAGTAAAGTGCGGGTAGAATTATTTTAAAAATTATCTTTAGAAAATCAAATACAATAAATTTATTTATGTTGTTAATTCATATTCGATATAACAACGTATCATATATTTGAAAAAATAGTATAATATATCATATCAATTTAGCTAGGTACCTGAAACAAAAATCAACGTAACACTTCAATTCAAATAAAACCAATATAAATCCCTAAAACATAAATACAAAAACCAAAATTGTAAACACATAGTTTTAATTAAATAGACTACCAATTTTTATTATCACTGAATTTTATTCAAACTGAAAGCTCATATATACTCAAGCAACACTATATTATGTATAAAATAAAACACATATCACTCGTCTATATAACTTCTTTTATTCTAATTCATGTCATGATACTTGACATACCAAACTGCACCCAAAGTTTTAATCTACTTGCCAAGACCAAATACCGCATCATCTTATATACTAAGTGTCACTACCTACAATGAATAATAAAGACCAAATACAAATCTCACTTGTTGTTGTATTTGGTTCGCGTACAACCAAACTTGAAAAAACCCAAAGGAGACATAAAAAAAATAAAAATTACCTTAGTAAGGGTGGTGTGACAAAGATTTTGGGCATAAAATTTTGGTTTACGTAAAAAGTTGAATATAAAGATTTCAATCTAAGGTTTCAAAGTAGTCCGGAATTTTGTAAACAATAAGAGTTTTGAAAGTAGTCTGGGCTTTTGTAAACAATAGTATAGAGTAGGTTTAATTTCTTGAGTTTTTTCCCGTAAATTGATTATAGAGAAATCAAAACAGACTTTTGATGACATAGAATAATAACCAATGAAATTAAAAGAATATCATTTAAAAAAAGTAAAAAATGCTAGATCGAATTTCTCAGAAATCGATAAACAATAAAATTTATAAAAGTAGTTCGGACTTTTGTAAACAATAATATAGATTTGGGTTAATGAGTTTTTTTATTCATAAATGGATCGTAGAGAATTCAAAACGGGCTTTTGATGACATGGAATAATAACTAATCAAATTAAAAGAATATCATAACAAAAAAGGAAAAAAATGCAAAAATACTCCAGAGATCGCCACGTAGGACAATGTATCTCGCAATTGTATATAAAGATATGTTTCAGTGTTTGTATATATACATTTTGTTTCGCAACTTGAATTTTGAATTGTTTATTTGATCCATGCATGTATTTCTAGATAATGGTTGATAGATAATATCACACATAAATTATCTTTCTCAAATAGAACTGAATTAGTGATCTTATATAATAACAAAACTATTTGGAAAATATTCACTTGGCGAAAAAACACTTGTTCAAAAGTTATATGGAATTTCTGTTTAAAAATATAGTGATTAGTTTAACATCTATGTGTAGAAAGTAACATGTTCTTAAAATTCTATATCCTACGTCATAATCCACATCATTAACCAAAATCTAATAACTAGATTAATATTATTTGTGGGAAAAAAACTGAAAAATACACGAATTTATTTTCGTCAAGTGAAAAAATACACGAACTATTTGAACTTCCTAAGAATTACACTAACTAATAAAACTTGCTGGTTTAATATAGGGAAATTATTCCAAATACATTTTTTAAGTGGCTATCTTTCATTTTTATACTTCCACTTTTACATTTTATAAAATTTATGTGTTTAGACTTTTTTAACTTTGTTAATTGGGTTTAGGATTTTGGATTTATGTTTTGGGTTTAAGGTTTAGGGTGTAGGATTCGTTTAGGGTTTAATTAACTTATGATTTCTAGGGTTTAGTTTTTAGGGGTGAAACCTATTTTTAGGGTTTATATTTAAACCATAAAACCACCATTATAAACCCTAAAAATCTATAAATAAAAGTGAATTTGAGTGATAGGGTTTATGATTTAAGAATGATAAGTGGTATTTAACACAATTTTCCTTCAAAGTGTAGTTTGAAAGAATGGTGACAAAAAAATATATTTTAAAGAAATGAGTTAAAAAGTGTATTAGTGATATTTTCCCTTTAATATACCAACTAATAAATTAAATTAACTTGCTGATTTAATACATCAACTTTTAATTTGTTGGTAATTTTAGACGCTCGATTTAGTAGAAACTAAACATGTTAGTCTTAATTGACACGTGCGTAGAGGTTAATATGTAAATCCCAAATTACCCTCTCTCATTCTCCTCTTAAACGAGCAAAATCCTCAATTTTAGGTAAGAAATTGAGGATTAGGGTTGGGATATTGGGGATTTTGCTCATTTAAGAAGAAAATGAGAGAGAGTAATTTGAGATTTTACAAATTTACCTTAATTAACGCACATGTTAATTAAGACTAACAACATTAGCCGTTTAATCTATGTTAAGTCGAGCTTCTAATTTTACCAATAATCAAAAGTTGGTGTATTAAATCAGCAAGTTTTATTAGTGTATATATTGGTTCGGAAGTTCAAATATAAATTCATGTATTTTTCATATTTTTTATCTAATCATTTTAAATATGTGATAAATGTTCAATCGGACAAATGATTTTGTGACATCATTTTCTGCGATATACAGATTTGTGATAGCCGATTCACGAATATGAACAACTCTTTTCATAATTATGATACTACGACTGACCATTCTACCTAAACTATTTTAGATGTCCGTTAAAAATGACATCTGTTAACCAGCAGAATATGCATTATTTGAATATGCATTCATTGGACATGAATCTTGGACATGGTGTAGTTACTTTAACCTTGACCACTTGGCCATGGTTACTCACTTACACTGTTTTTTTCTTTCTTTCTCTCTCTTGTATAACAAAACGCAATTAATTTGGTTGGTTAAAACCCGTTAGGATTTGGTTTAACGCCCTCAACTTATAGGAGAGTGACAAGACAATAAAAAAAACGTCGTCGTGGTTAGGAGATGAAAGGAGTTGTTGGTCAATGAAATAATTACGTGTTCTCCATTTTCCAGAAGCAGCCACCAAATTGCATCGCCACTTATATAATTGTTTAATCTATCTTTTTCCAACCAACCTTATATTCTCTAAATGTTACAATACGACCCCAATCTTTTTAATTAGATCCACTCAAGCCCCCTGCACTGCAGCTACAGCCTTGAGCAGCCATGATGATGAGAGACAATCTTCACTGCCATGTCTTAAATTCAGAGCTTTCAGAAGAGCAAAAGAGATCAATTATTTACTGGTGAGGCTAATGATGAAGGCTGTTGAAAAATCTGCAAAATACTTTTCTTCTATCTAAAGCTTTACTCTGTGAATGGGCCCATATGAAAGTTTTTTTTCCTCCACGACGTTGTTGGTTGTAAAATTGGCATAAAGCTTCCAACTTTTGCTTTGCTTTTTTCCTCTCAATTGAGAATTCTCCTCCATGAAAAAGTGAAAACTAATGGTTTTGTCGGTCATTGATAATAAGATAAGACTACTCAATTTAATTTTTTTTCTCTTTTCTCTTGTTTGTCAAAAGATGCCCACCAACAGAGAAAGAGAGAAAATTTATTAGTATCTTTTCTTTTCTCTTTATTTGAATGTTAGAACAGTAAAAAGGTGTTTTTTTTTTGTTTTGTTGAACCATTTCTGTATCTTCCTTGTTGGGTTGTTCATCAACTGTGGAAAACTGGAGCCTAGATTTCTGATTCATGATCAAAAGCTTTTATTTTTATTCTTTTCTGTGTTTGATTTGATCGTATGATTACGGAAGGTTGGTTTTGTGGACAAAACCTGGAAAAGTTGTCAGAATCAGACAATGTGGTTAGAGATTGGAGCATAAAGAAAGATACGCAAGCCTGTCTTCTCTTTTAGAAATGGTTCAGAGCTTTCTTTTTTGCTTAGTTTAATCTCTTGACGTCTTCCTCTCTCGCCTTGGCTTGAAAGATATCTCAGATTTCTTCTTTCTTTTCTACCCTTTTCTCCGGCGATCATCCAAAGAAAGATTACTTCTTCTGCAACTTGCAACACTTATATGGCTTTCTGAATTCTTTGTTGCCCTTCAGTGAAGTTTGGAATCTCAGGTACTTTCCTCTGCTGTCTCTTTTGAAAGGGAAAGGTATCTGATTTTGCTCCATAAGTAATGGAGTCCTTTCTGTTTATCAATCTTTTCTTTGATTTGAAGAAGTATTAGATTGTTTAAGGAGTGTGATTTGGATTGGGGAACTGGTAGAGGATCCTTTACTTCTTATGTTTATCTCTATTGCAGTGTTTTACAAGGATTACTCTTTCTCTCTAAGTATAATTGTAGAATTTTTTGGCCTTGTTCTTGTTGTTTGTTTTTCAAGGATCTGATGTTTTTAAGTATTTATCCATAACTACAATTATACCAAAGTTCTTCATTTGTGTATCTGGGACTCTACACTATCTTCCTGCTTAATAGTTTTATTGTTGTTATCCAGCTTTTCTTAAGGCACATCATTAGAGAAGAGCTAAGAAAGATTAGGAAAGGAGCAACAGAACTGAGTGTCGTAGAAAACATGGCAAAGAAAACTCAACGACGAGCTACTGCGAGACAGGAGAGGGATCAGTTAGGTTGCATGTGGGGATTTATGAATATGTTTAGTTTCCGCCATGGACCATTTTCTCACAAGCTGCTCTTGGAACAAAACCATGGTAACAACCATTATGTCTCTATACTTGCTTCTTTGGGGTCTTGAAACAGAGTTTTTTTTTGTTAACAGTCATGTTAAATTGTTCCAGCTTCTGGAAATCCTAGGAAAAAAGAGGCTGAAAGGTCCAAATGCAGCCACAAGGATGCTAAAGAAACCCATGTAAGTTTTAACCTTTATTGGAAACATCATCATTCAAATTTATTTTTATCTCATTTCTATTAATCTTAGTTGTTTACTTGAAATGTTTAAAGGTTGATGAAGAACGCAATGTCACGATTACAATTATAAAGCCAAGTGTGAAGAAACTTATAGCAGAAGAGTTGTTCAACGACAATGAAATCAGGAAGCAGAGGGAGAATGATGAAGCTGGACAGTTATCAGACTCTGAACTCGAAGGAAGAAGACGGAAAAACCAGAGGAGAAAAAACAAGACCCGCAAGAATAGCTGCGATAATTTTAGCCATATTAACATAGTTGACAGTGAAGAACCCGAAGTTCATCGTAGAAAGCAGAAGAATCATGGCTCTTCAAAGAGCCTTGACATTGATAATATGATTGAAGAGTTCTATTCTGAGATTCATCGCAAAAGTATAAGCCGTGCAAAAAATGGATCGGTGAACTACAAACACGAAGATTATAAAGAGAAACTGAGAGAGTTGGTTAAGTTTTTAATCAGTCAGAAGCTTTTACATGGCAACCGTCCTAGAGAAAATAGTGAAATCCTTACATCTAAGGATCTGATGGAAGTGTTCAAGATTCTGGGATCGGATGAGGAACTGTTTCTCAAACTTCTACAAGATCCAGAGATACTTGTGCCAAGGGATATTCAAGATTCACAAAACCATCAAAGCCAGAAAGGAGACGAAAGCTTGAGCTTGTTTGAGATAACCGGCGCATCAGAACAATCTTCTCTTGCTGATAAGAAATGGTCTAGCTTTTTCAGGAAGAAGGATACACCACAAGAAGTGACTGATGACAAAGAATGCGAAGCTTCAGACCGGATTTTCATTCTGAAGCCAAGATCAGCAAGCTTTTCAAGTCCAGACACAGGAAATAGCCGTGGTTCGTCACCTGATTCTCATTTGATGAGAAATAAGTTGCAGAACGAGAGAAACAGTTCACATTTCTTTCTTTCTGAGATCAAGAGGAAGCTGAAACATGCAATCAGAAAGGAGCAACCTGGACTGCAGCGTGAAGGGGGATTCGGTGAAGGATTTCCAAAAAATGTGCCAACCAAAGATCATTTCTTTCTCGAGCGGATGGCTAAGCCTTCATCACCTCAGAGGAAAGCTCATAAAGTCTTACAAGAGAAATATGAAGATGATAAAAAGCGAAAGGTATCCAATATATATGTAGAGGCCAAGAAACATCTTTCTGAGATGTTAAACAATGGAGATCTTGATTCGAACTCAACGAGCAGACAGGTTCAAAAAACTCTAGGAAGGATTCTCTCCTTTCCTGAGTACTTGTCTCCTCTAAATAGTCCAGGAAGAAGATGGGAAAAGAGCTCCACCTCTTCACACAGGAAGTCTGCTTCAGCGGATTTCATAAATCTTGTGAACATCAAGAAAGAAACTCATGCAAGTCAACCGGAGGATGTGAAGGAAAATGCTGATATTCAGGTGTGCGATCTAAGCAAAGAGCATGAAAATCCTACTGAGTCTCTCCAACCAGCCGCTAGTGAACCTTCTGAAAGAAGTGTTGACATCGAGGATGGAACTGCTAACGAAGATAAAATCTCTTCTGCGGGTAAGAATATTTTCTTCTCATTCTGAGGCTCTCTTTCTAAATTCTGTTTTGAGAATACAGTAATCAATTAGTAAGTAGCCAACCTTTCAGATTCTGCAGTTGATGTAATAATTACTAAAGAGAAAGATATAGTTCTAGAGGAAACAAGCGCTACTTTGGTTGAAGACTTATCCACAGTGGAAACTCATGTCGAAGGAAGAGATGGTAGAAACTCAACACAGGCAAGTCATTTTGATTTAGCATTACATACCATTTGCTTCTGTGTGGATTTTTACATAAAGAAATGGTGAAGAATGAAACTGTTTTTGTTGCTTGCTTTCTTCCACAGTCTTCTCACGAAGAGAGTGAACCACCACTGTCTTCCTCTGCAGCCTCACCATCTCACTGTTTGGCTAAAACTGAGGAGCGCAAACCAGTTAATGCTGACTTTCCGGAGTGGTCAAGTCCAATATCAGTTCTTGAGCCCCTCTCGACTGAAGATGATATAAGCCCAGCAAGAATGCGTTCTCAGTCTGGTATGTTTAGATATATTTCATATTTCCCACTGGACTTAGTTTCTAGTACTTCATTTGACATTGACTCATCTTTACAACTCAGATGAAGCACAGGTGGAACCTTGGTGTATCCACTTTGATGAAAATGAAACTACAGCTAAAAATCGTGAGAATTCAGTTGAAACTACCACAAGTGACAAAGAGTTGGTGTTCAAGTATGTAAGATCAGTATTGGACGCAGTAGACTCGGATTTTGAAGAGCTCTATCTTAAGGCACAATTCTCTGACCAGCTTCTTGAACCAGCACTAATCAGCAATATACCATTCTGTCCAAACCAGCTTTGTCCTGACCATGAGCTCCTCTTTGACTGCATCAATGAAGTTCTCATGGAGCTATTCTGTTGTCCTCCGTGGGCTTCGTTTGTTACACCAAGAACCCGAGCCTTTTTTACCGTCAAAAGCATTATCCACCAGGTTCAAGAAGCTGTCTACTGGCACCTCTTGCCATTGCCACTCCCTCACGCGTTGGATCAAATAGTTAGAAAAGATATGACTAGAGCTGGAAACTGGTTAGACATCAGATGTGACATTGACTGCATTGGCTTTGAGACAAGTGAGCTGATTCTCGAGGAAATACTTGAAGAGCTCACTCTCAACTGTCTCAATAACACTGAGCACTCTCTGGCTCCAGTTGAAGTGGAGACAGAGGAGAACATCCTTCGTCTGTAGAGGTGAAATATTCTCTTCTTAAATACAAAGCCATTGTTGAGACACCTGCGAGCTCTGAACATAGTCTCACACTGTCTCCAATGCTAACTTTGATTAGCACAGAACCATGTAGATACTTTGTATTACTCAAGACAATAACACTCAGAGAAATTGAGTGAGAGGGAGAGGAGATAAGATCCTTTTAAGACCAGACCAGAAAGTAATAGTGGGTGGGGTCATTATAGAATCACTTTCAAAGGCAGGACCATTGGTCTCTTCTTTTATAATATATATTTAACATAGAGATATGATTGAATGTTTTAATTTGAGTGTGTTTGTGTGAGGAGATAGAGAGAGATGTGTTACTGTTTGTTTTTTATTCGGTTTCATTGATTTATTTGTGTGTAACAACAGTATGTAATCTGGATTATATTAGCAGTGTGACCTGGTGACAAGTTTTAAGTCTTTTCTGTTGATGACTATAAAAAAATATAATAAGACTGGTGAGTTGAAAATGATAAAATCCAAACTTGAAAATGTTTCAACGGAATCTGGAGTTTTGAGTAAAGAGAGAGAACACGTCCATAACACAAATCTCTCAATACTTTCATTCCATGGAGAAATGGAATCTAAGAAAGATCATGATATGTAAAGTTTCGGATAATGTATGTAGTTGTTTTTTTGCACTTTATGCCCTACTTAGTGAATAACATTTTTTCTGATGGGATATATGGTTATGTGGACACAATAGATAGTACACACCTGATAAAGATGATTTTAAATAGATTGAAGAAAATTGAATGAATTATATATGTTTTTAGATTTAAATAAGAAGTTTGTAGACTTTAAGGAGAATATTTTATTAATAATCGAGAATGTCCAACCATTTTTAAATTACATAGAATTTATAAATAAGTTGCATCATATTATACAACAAAAAAATTGGAAATAGAAAAGGAATGAATGAAGGTAACTTAAATAGAGAAACAACCAAAAAGTAACCCTTTTACTTTCAAACATGAATCTTATAAATATTATTACTTTTAATGTTCTAAAATACCCCTACAATCTCTATATACGGTATTTTATGCAGTGAAACATTGTACCATTTTATGCTATACAGTTTAAAAATACGATCTTGAGTTATAACTCCGTATATACCCCAAATATACAATGTGTAACGTTTATACGTAAAGTAGCCGTTTATATCATCTATAAAAACCTTGTATATCTAACGACACTTCAATATTTTATTTTTCTAGTTCAATCAAATCCTAATACAAATTATTTGTTCTACCTTCGTTGATTTTCATTTTATAATTAAAATTGATATTTATGATTTCTCCATCCAAATTAACGTATCTTCTCCATCGTTAATTTTTTCTTCTATTTTTTATAGCTTAATAACTTTAATATGTTATTTCATGATTCAAATTAGAAAAGTCATAAAAGTATTCAAATTATTGGAATTTGGATTTCTACTTAATAATTTAATATTGATTTATATATAAGTTTTTAATCCATATAAACTTATATTGTATGTAACAATATAAACGCTATATACTATTTATAATATATTTCACTATTATTATTTTTTCAAAAAAAACATTTCACCGTATATATCCATATAAACGTCCGTATATACAACCAATCACTATACGATAGCTAACCGCCCAACTAGTTTACTGCTTTCAGTTTCAGCTATGAAAGTAGAAAAAAGAATTCAATACTATTATTTTAAGCTTTAAAAGGTTACTTCTTAATTTATAGTTTAATATATAATTCACATCGATATATGTAAGTTATTTAAAATACCATTTTTTAATTTTTATGTACCAAACACAAAAATAAGTTATCACAATTTTACCATATCTATTTTTTGTTTATGCGGTGATATATAATAATTTATTTTGCGCATTCATCATCATCACCATCATCAATGTTCTAAAATACCACTATACATTTCGTATACTATACAATTTATATCTTATACAGGGAAACACTATACTGTTTATACTATACAATTTAAAAATACGATCCTGAGTTATATTCTCGTATATACGGTGTTTATACATGAGAACCTTTATACATTAGTCGTATATACCTTCTCTATATATAAAAAAAGTTTAAGATATGTAGACTTTTTCATTAATAAAGAGAAACTTAAATAATGTACACTTAAGGAATATCTAACGACACTCATATATTTCTTTTCTTCCTAGTTCAATCAAACCCTAATACATATTATTTATTTTACTGTCGTTAATTTTCATTTCGTGATCGAAAATAACTTTTATGATTTCTTCATCCAAATTAACGTTCATTTTCTACATCATTAATTTTCACTTCAAGATTGATTTATATATAAGTTTATACAATGTAAAATAGCTAAATGCTATGTTTCTATATATATGTCAATATATATGAGATAGCAAAATAAGTGATATTTTAAGGTAATGGACCACCCAAAAAAAAAAAAAAAAAAAAATTTGAAAAGAGCATCAACCTTTTTCCTAATTCTTATGGCACAAGCACAACGGTAAGTTTTTGGCATCAGGGTTAACTGAAGACGTAAAAGTTAGACCTCTACAACCAACTTCTTTTGAGAGAGACCTGAGCTAATGACTTTCCGTGCTAGAGTTGGACCCCCAGCGTTCCTAACAAAACGAAAGCAATAATTCATCTGAGTACCATATCATGACATAAGTTTTTATGAGAAAATGAAAATAAACCACGATAGGATTGTATAAATAACTCAACATTAGAGAGAACTAAGCAGCTAAATAACATGAGAGGGAATTAAGCAGGTAAATAAGATGAGATGCGCATAAAAGTGAGCTTAATAGCTTAATAGAGCTACGAATCCATCTTAAATATGAGGTAAATGAGATGAAATGACCCACTACACCAAAGCTAACCCAGGAAATATCAAAAGGCACTCAGTTAAATTCTTCTACCCTCACCATGAACACAATTGGTTCCACACTTCTGAGGGAGGAAAACATAGTCACGGCCTTCCCGAAGCGTTTCAATAATGTCACTGTCCTCCGATGTAGAATCATAGACCAAATCAGAGTTATTAATTCTAGAAGTCTTCTTCAAAGTACTTGAGCTAGCAGAATCACAATGCACTGACAGTGAAGTCAAATCTAATATAGCCAAAATTTGATTTCACTCAGAAACAACAAAAGCTATGAATATAGCCAAAGCGAGAGACTTTATTATATACCTCTCAGTAATGAGATAAAACGTATCACCTTCTTTGCTATTAGCTTCAGCACTAAAACATAATCTAGTGGCACATAAAAATGAAAAGTGAAAATTGCTATATGACGAAAAGTTAAAGGGTTACATTTCCAACTGTAGCCTAATCTAGTTTCTGAATATTTATCTTTTGCCAGTTGTTGTTTATTTGAGACTTCTATGAATGAAAGTTGTCACATGATTTGACATCCAAAATCGAACTTACCATGTATTTATGTGTGTGTAATCAAGTCATCACAATTATGGGTGCAACTGGTTGTACTCTTAGAGGAACAAAATCTGGTGGAATTGGTTATTACTCTGAAAGTTCACCAATTGTATAAAAAATGAGTGGAATAAAAGTTCCACCTATTCTGCTGGAAAAAACTGAATTTGTTCACAAATTCTTAAATAATTATTCCTCTACAATTTTTAAGAGGAATGAGTGGAATACAATTTTTCCTCTATCATCCGTATTCCACTCGTTCTATTCCACTAACTCCTATTCCACTAAATTTTTTTATGTGCAACCAGTTGCACCCTATATGTTGACAATACATGAACATATCCACAGTTGCCATCAATTTTATCAAATTTTAACAGCAAGGTAAATTCATTTAGGGTTGTTGTTTATGATTGATGAAACGGTGGAGAATCAGGAGATAAGGCAAAGAGGGTTATGAAACAGTGAGAAGGCGAAGAGGGAGACATAGACGTGAAATCTAGGGGTGGGCAATCGGTTGCTCGGTTTGGTTCCAGTTCGGATCATCGGTTCTTCGGTTCTAGACAAAATGGAACTATAAGGGAACCGAAGTAATTTCGTTTCGGTTTGGTTCGATTTTCATCCAGTTCGTTTTGGTTAGTTCGGTTCCCAAATTAGAAGTACCATAAGGGAACCGAAACCATTTCGATTCGGTTCGGGTAAATACCCATAGAACCGAAAAAATAAACAAAAATTATCTAATAAAATCAAACCAAAACTTGCAAAATTACTAAAACTTACCAATTAAACACTATAAATGAAGGAAAATTTAACAAATCAACTAAAATATACCTATTATACATTATCAAATCTAAAAATGCTATAAATAAATCATATATATATATATATATATATATTTATATATATGTGTAAAAATCAATATTTAAATTCGGTTCTTTCAGTTCCTATTTCGGTTCCCGGTTCGTCGGTTCCAGTTACTTATGTCCACCCCTTGTGAAATCTATTTGGGCTTTTAACTAGAATAAGAATATGGGCTACTCGTTTATATTGGTTCAATTGTAACGTTAAATAAGGGATGTGGCAGTCTTTGATTGGCTTTTTAGAGTGCACAAAAACGCTAACATGGATAAGATTGCTTTTCTTTAGTAACCGTTATTGGGTTTTCGTGTAAACAAAAGATTAAAGGTCATACACAACTGTAAAACTCTTTAAGAAAAAGAAAAAAGAAAACGAGTGAGCCAATTCTTCTTAGTAAACGGAAAAGAACAACAACAAAAAAAAATGCTAACATGACACTTTAATTGGTTCAAAATATTCATTATAGATTAACGGATACGAATGTCTAAGAATGAGCTAAAATCTTCTCCTCTTATATAAAAGATATTATTATTATTTTACCTAAAAAGAATTTACAGTATAGTATACGGTAACCAACCGCCCGACTAACGTACCTTAGAAGACTTATTGTGGTATAGTTAGTTTTTAAATTGTTGCCAAAATGGTATGCAATATCTAAACTATACAGAACATTCCCTTTGGAAAAAAATAAAAGCAAAGATTAGATAACAATTTGCTTCACAAGACGAAACCCTTGTTGCATCCACCATCAGATCAAACTACTCTCAATAAATATATAATTTGCCGATTCAACCCCTAGAGCAAAAGAGACAAGCTAGGGAAGAAAGTCAGGGGCAAAACCGGTAAAACGTAGGAGAAAAGGTTAAGATTTTCTTACCAGAAGAGTGTGTGTTAGATCGAATTCAATTGATCAATCGAAGAGTTTGTTGCTGCTTATTGGATTCATCTTCATCTTCTTCTTCTTCTTTTGATTGGGTCTTGTTCTTGTTGCTTCTTCATCGAAACAGTTTTTGCAGCTTGGGAATTTACGGAATCAAAATCTGCGAAAAAAGGAAGCATTCGTCGTCTCGTCGTCATTACACCAAAAGTGCAGAACAAGGGATTGAAAAAAGAGTCAAACTTTTAAACCAAGCCCAAGGCTCTTTATAAATCTCTCTCTCTCTCCTTGTCTAGATTTCCCCTTTCTTCAAAGCTCCAAGCTTTGGATTCCTGCTTCGAATCTCCGAGGTTCAATTCGCTCTCAAAACCCTAACTTTGCTTTGGGGGTTCGGCTCCGGATTCTGGGGTCTTCTTCAGCTCCTATTGGTTAGTTTCCGATTTCAAACCCTAGTTTTTATCTGGATTTGTTTCTAGCCAATTTGATTTGTGTGTCTTTCATCTGGGAATCATTACTTCCTTCAAATTTATTTCTGATTCTGTCTTTGTCTATAGAAACGTTACTTCATCAATTGAACTCCCGGGGATTCCTATGTCTTCTAGATTGGTTGCTTTATTAGGGTTTGTTTATATTTACTCAACATCATAGTGTCTTTGAGGCGGAACCTATGTTATGCTAAGCTCAGAATTTCACCTCAACCGATGTACTTTATAGGGAAAGTCTCAGCCCGGAATTTTGAAGAGAATGATACCTATTACGAGA
Source organism: Odontarrhena argentea (assembly GCA_900406245.1). Lineage (NCBI taxonomy): Eukaryota > Viridiplantae > Streptophyta > Magnoliopsida > Brassicales > Brassicaceae > Odontarrhena > Odontarrhena argentea. The sequence goes on along the minus strand of OVAF01000655.1, from coordinate 20,629 downwards.
TTTTTTCGATAAACACTTAGGTAGGTTTATTGAGCTCTTTTAGACAGCTCATCTGCAACACTGAGATTCCCCAAACCCTTCATACTACATAATTTCATAGGGTATTTATAAAATTAGTGTTTCCTTTCCTGTTTTTATTTTTCCTTGTCACTTCAACACTGGGGGTACTTTTATGTTTCAGGGTTTACATCCATCGATGGGGTTGCACTGACTTCAGAGCTAAGTTTATGCTGTAAGGAGAAATTGCAAAATAAAAGTGGAAGGGCATGAAAAGTACCTTATGGTGTTAGAATGTGAATTAGTTCTTAGAGTTTATTGTGGTGTATTGATGTCAGAACCAGTATGCCGGTTATAGTTTGGAGAAATGCAAAGGTATCATGCTACCAACTGCACTAGTGCAGTCAACAATAGCGCCATAGGTGGTGCATCCGCTAGGGACTCAGGGCGAGCTGATTCCTCTTCCATTGGAAATTATTCGCTAAACTCCAGGCATGTTGTTACAACGAAGTCCTTGCCTAGCATTTTATATGTTGATACATTGAAAGATGTGTGGTTACTTTCTTTACTGCAGGAGGCCACCACCGTTGGCACCCTACAAGTTAAAGTGTGAAAAGGACGGTCTGAATTCTCGGTACTTACTCTATAACCATATGTCTTGGACCCAAAAGAAAAATCATATCTCTAGTTTTGGTTTTGGATATATCCATTATAATTGATCCCGACTATTGCTAGTTTGGTTCTGTAGCTTCGGATTTCAATTCTTTAATCTTCGCAAAGCTAAATCATCGGAAAGTATAAATCTGTAGCTTCCTGTATGATTTATATTTTTCCTTCAAAATATTGCAGACTAGGACCGCCTGACTTTCATCCTCCAACATCAAGTTCTCCCGAAGAGAATCTGACTAAAGAGTATGTTCAATTTGGATACAAAGAAACCGTTGATGGACTTAAGGTGCGTTCAACTGAACTGATTTATCCGTTCTTGTTATGCTAATTAAGTTTTTGAAAACATAATTTATTGACATGTTTGCAATATTTGTAACGATCGTAACTTGGACCCATGTCTACGATATTTCCTTTAGATGCTTAAGTGTAAAAGAGAAATATGTCTTACCGAGGCAGAATATTCATTGTAGCTCGATAGATTGTAGTGATGATTTCCTCTATGTAGTTCCATGGGATGATTATAACTCAAGTTTCATCTTATCTGATGTTAGTGTTTTTGATTCCTTACCACTTGTTTCCGTCACATTAATATCCATCATCTCACTGAGGTTCTGTCGCTTTGGCTTTTTTAGGAAGCCGACGAAATTACATTGTCCCAGGTCCATACTTTTTCAAAACCTGTTGTACTAAAGTGCAAAGAGGTACACGTTACTAGACAGTGTTTTCTCGCTTATATTCTTGATCTCTTTTAGAGTTTATTTGTGAATCACATAAATTAAACTAATTTTATCCGCAGTCTGTCAGAAAGTGTCTAAGAGCTATCAACGAGTCTCGTGCACTAAAGCGCAAGGTAATCAGAGATTCTCAGACTCCATTCTATTCAATTTAGAATGTGATCCTTGTGCAGAGTTTCAGGGTTTCAGTCCCACTCATTTTGCTTATAATTTAAATTTGCCCTATTTAAAATGGCAGGCTGGTCAGGTTTATGGGGTGCCTCTCTCTGGTCCGCTTCTAAATAAGCCTGGATTTCCAGAGCAAAGATCTTGTGGGGAGGAGACGAAGAAAAAATGGATTGAGGTACCCTGGCATGTTACAATGCTTATCTAAATTTCTTAAAGATGCTCTTTGATCCATGTTTGATGTTGTACTTCTGGCTTATCTGCTGTTCTACATACATAACCACGTGATACCTATATATATAATTTAATGGCTGTATGGGAAAAAATAACTTTCAAGTCTTCATGGATCTTTGGAGGATTCTGATCATTTGAAAAACGTGTGCTAAATCTTCTTAAAGAGGATGTTTAACTCAATCTTTCTCTCATTTTTCTCAGAGTTTATCACAACAGCACAAACGATTGCGCTCTTTGGCTGATAATATTCCTGGATATAGGAGAAAAACCTTATTTGAAGTGCTTATAAGGAACAATGTCCCATTACTAAGAGCTACTTGGTTTATTAAAGTGAACTATCTTAATCAGGTACGTTGGTAGGCAATAAATTGATTATCACTAACGGACTCTCTGGGTGTTGGAGGATATCATATTTTGCTTCCAACTTGCAGGTGCGACCTAGTTCTGTTGCTATTTCTTCAGGAACACCTGACAAGACGCAAACTTCTCGGTGTGAGCAATGGACAAAAGATGTTATTGAATACTTGCAATGCCTTTTAGATGAACTTTTGTCACGGAGTAGCTCATATCCTGCTCAGCAAATTAGAGATAGGTCACCACAGATGCTCTATACAGGATCAATGCAAAAAACTAGTCCAGCATCAGCAAGCCTTTACGGTGAGGAAACATCTCTGCATTTTAAATGGTGGTATATGGTGCGTCTTCTACAGTGGCACCATGCTGAAGGGCTTCTTTTCCCTAATCTCATTGTTGATTGGGTTCTCAGGCTCTTACAGGTATGCTGCTAGATTATTTTGCTAAGTCAAGATGGATTTTTCTTTCTCCTGGCCTTTTGATTTTCCGTTCTGTTTATTGCAGGAAAAAGAGGTCTTTGAAATTTTGCAGTTGCTACTCCCCATTGTGTATGGGGTTTTAGAGAGCATTGTGCTCTCTCAGACATATGTACAGAGTCTCGTAGCTATTGCTGTCCGTTTTATCCAGGAACCTGCTCCTGGTGGATCTGATCTTGTTGATAACTCTCGAAGAGCTTATACTCTCTCTGCTCTGATTGAGATGGTTCGCTATTTGGTACTTGCTGCACCTGACACATTTGTTGCTTCAGATTGCTTCCCTCTACCTCCTTCCATAGCAGCAAGTGGATCCACTGATGCGAGCTATGCATCAAAGGCATATGAGAATTTGGAAAAGCTGCGAAGTAATTCTGCAGAGATTTGTACCCAATTTCAAGGGAGAGGAGTTGATTCTCGGTTTGAATTCCTTTCCTTTGATTATACCATTTCAACCATTCAAAGAAGTGCTGATGATTTGGCAAAGATAGCTAGTGCTGGTTATCCTCAACATAACGTGGCTAAAGCTGTTCAGGCCTTAGATAAAGCTCTGTCAGATGGAGATATCAGAGCTGCTTACTGTTATCTCTTTGAAGACCTTTGCAATGGAGCCGTTGATGAGACATGGATTGCTGAAGTCAGTCCATGCTTAAGATCGTCCCTTAGATGGATTGGGGCCATAAGCACATCCTTTGTTTGCTCTGTCTTTTTCCTTATCGAATGGGCGACATGTAATTTTAGAGATTTCCGGACTGGTGTGCCTAAAGATGTCAAGTTCTCTGGCAGAAAAGATTGTTCTCAGGTGTATTTAGTTATTCAACTTCTGAAGCAAAAAATTCTGGATGGAGAATTCGCAGCTCGCAAGGGAAAGAACCGTCGCAGCACTTTTCTTGGTGTTGCTAAAACCAGCAATACAATCGATGCATTTGAAAGTCCCGGTCCATTACATGATATCATAGTCTGTTGGATCGATCAGCATGAGGTACATAGGGGAGGAGCAAAGCGTTTGCAGCTGCTTGTTTTTGAACTAATACGATCTGGACTCTTTAATCCCATAGCATACGTGAGGCAACTCATAATTAGTGGGATGATCGATGTGGTTCAACCTGCTGTTGATTCTGAAAGGAGAATGAGGCATCATCGCATATTGAAACAACTACCTGGGTGTTTTGTACATGACACCTTAGAGGAAGCACAACTCTTTGGAGGGGACAAGCTTTCTGAAGCTGTGAGAACTTATTCAAATGAAAGGCGTCTTCTGCTTCGAGAGTTGCTTGTGGATAAAGGTAAATATATGAATAATTTACTTATGTCAGATCGGAAACCAAAGAAAAATCCACGTAATGCCACGGTCAGTAATGATGGACTTCGGAAACATACCAAAAGCAGTGTTGATATTCGAGAACTAAAAGAGCGCATATCAGCTCTGCTACAGTTTCCAGTTATGTCATGTAATGTGCCAAATCCAGTGCGAGATGACTTTCAAAGTAGTGTTAACAGATCAAGTGGATCTGTGTATATCAAGATGGATCAACCAGAAGCTACACCTGGGTGTGAAGATTGTAGAAGAGCAAAACGACCAAAAATGAATGATGAAAAGAGCTCTTATTATCAAGGGAATTCACCTGTTGTATCAGATGAAGAAGATAACTGGTGGATCAAGAAGGGATCAAAAACTCTTGAACCTTCTCTGAAGGTTGATCCCCCGGTAGAGTTGATTAAACAAGTACCACGGGGTAGGCAAAAGATGGCGCGTAAGACACAGTCTCTGGCTCAACTACAAGCTGCTAGAATTGAAGGTAGCCAGGGCGCGTCAACAAGTCATGTTTGTGATGATAAGGTAAGCTGTCCTCATCATGGCCCTGGTGTAGAAGGAGAAAACCATAAGGTGGTTGATGTGTTTAGAGCTTCTAGCCCTGTGGATATTGTATCTGTTGGAAATTCTTTGAAGCAGCTACAGTTTGTTGATAAGCGGTGTATTGCTGTCTGGCTCACAACTGTGGTTCGTCAACTTGTTGAAGAGTCTGAAAAGAGCGGAGCCAAAGTTGGGCAGTTTAATAGAGGTGCTCCAGTTCAAGAGAAGAGCACAATCAGGTGGAAGCTTGGGGCAGATGAGCTATCTTCCATATTATTTCTCATGGATATCTCTCTTGACTTGGTTTCGGTGATTAAATTTCTTCTTTGGTTATTGCCAAAGGCCAACAGTAGCCCAAGCTTTACTGTTCAGGGTGGAAGGAACCTTATTATGCCAAGAAATTTTGAAAACAACATGTGTGAAGTGGGGGAGGCACTTATAGTATCATCACTTCGGAGGTAGTATCTTACTATCCGTTCAGTTAGTATATATATATTCTTATAGTTTGACAGTGTTCGTAGACATGTAATCGGTGTGTATCATTAAATTCTTTCAGGTATGAAAACGTCCTACTTTCAGCAGATCTTGTTCCTGAGGCTATGACAGCGTTGATGACCCGTGCTGCATCACTAATGTCCAGTAACGGAAAGATCTCTGGGTCAGCAGCCTTAGTTTATGCTCGCTATATTATGAGAAGATATGGAAGTCTCCCGAGTGTGGTGGAATGGCATGAAAATTTTCAAGAAACATGCGAAAAGAGACTTCTTTCTGAATTTGATCATACACGATCAGGAAATGGTGAGTATGGAATACCCCTTGGGGTTCCAATGGGAGAAAATCCAGAGGACTATTTACGTAAAAAAATCAGTGGTATACGTCCTTCAAGAGCGGGTGTGAATATGCGAGATGTTGTGCAACGACATGTTGAAGAGGCTACTCATTATCTCAGAAAACTAATTGGTAGTGGTAATATGAAAACCTCTCTTGCTGAAAAAAGTGATGACGGGTATAAGGTTGCTCAACAGATTGTAGTTGGAGTAATGGACTGTATGAGACAGACTGGTGGTGCAGCTCAAGAGGGTGATCCCACTTTGGTTTCGTCTGCTGTTTCTGCGATTATAAACAGTGTAGGCCTTTCCATGGCAAGGATTTCAGATTTCTCTGTGGGAAATGTTTATCTGAACCATCCAGCTGGCGTAGATGCATCTAATATTGCCCGGTACATTTTGCAAATCCATATAACCTGCTTGTGCCTTTTGAAGGAAGCTCTTGGAGAGCGTCAAAGCCGAGTGTTTGAAATAGCACTTGCCATAGAAAGTTCTACTGCTCTTGCTGCAGCCTTTGCCCCTGGGAAAGGATCCCGGGCTCAGTATCAGCTGTCTCCTGAAGCGTATGATTCAAATTCAAACAGTACAACAACTGATATGCCGAATGGTACTGGCAGAATAGCTCTGAGCAGGGCAACAAAAGTTACCGCAGCGGTATCTGCACTTGTTATAGGTGCTATCACACATGGTGTCATAACCCTTGAGAGGTTTGTGGGTCTGCTGAGATTAAGGGAGTACTTGGATTTCGTTCAGTTTGTAAGGCGTTCAAAATCAAGTACTAATGGCAGTGCTAGGTCCACGGGAGCCTCTAAAGTTGATAACCCTATTGAAGTTTATGTACATTGGTTCAGACTACTTATTGGTAACTGCAAAACTGTTTCAGAAGGGCTGGTTTTGGAGCTTGCGGGAGAATCGTCAGTGGTGGCTATATCACGTATGCAGCGCATGCTTCCGCTGAAATTGGTCTTCCCACCAGCCTATTCAATTATTGCCTTTGTTTTGTGGAAGCCGTTTATTTTGAGTGGTAACTCTAACTCCAGCATCCATGAAGATACTCACCGCCTTTATCAGTCTTTGACAATGGCCATCCAGGATGTGATCAAGCACCTTCCTTTCCGGGACGTGTGCTTGAGAGACACACCTGGACTCTATGAATTGATAGTTGCAGACACCACAGATGCTGAGTTTGCTTCGGTAGTTGACACAAATGGTTTCGATATGCAATTGAAATCTGTTGCCTTTGCTCCCCTTCGAGCACGTCTTTTCCTAAATTCCCTAATTGATTGTAAGGTACCTTCCTCTGATTATTCCAACGAAAGAGTTAGTGAAACAAAAAACAGACACCAGGGAAATGGAGCAAAGCTTGTGGACAAGCTCGTATCTGTATTAGATTGCCTGCAACCTGCAAAGTTTCACTGGCAGTGGGTGGAACTCAGGCTGCTTCTAAACGAGCAAGCACTTGCTGAGAAACTCGAAAATCACGATATGCCTTTGACAGATGCAATACGATCTTCCTGTCCTACCTCTGAAAAGCCTGATGCCTCTGAGAATGAGAAAAATTTCATTCAAATGCTTCTCACAAGGTTACTGGTTAGACCAGATGCGGTCCCACTTTTCTCGGAAGTGGTTCATCTTTTTGGTAGATCGGTTGAGGATTCAATGTTGAAGCAAGCTGAATGGTTTCTAGCAGGTCAAGATGTTCTATTTGGACGGAAAACAATCAGACAAAAACTGATTATAGTAGGTGAAAGCAGAGGACTTCCCACAAAACCTCAATTCTGGAAACCTTGGGGTTGGTGCAAGAACTTCAGTTCTGATACTATCTCGATAAACAAGGCTGGGAAGAAAAGGAAGTTAGAAATTACTTCTATTGAAGAAGGGGAAGTGATCGGAGAAGGGTCTGGTTCAAAAAAGGTATTATTACCTCGGGCATTAGATGAGAGTAGTTCCGGTGTTGGCTATGGGATTACTACTGAGAGGGCTTTTGTTCAGCTAGTGCTTCCATGCATAGACCAAAGCTCCAGTGAATCTCGAAGTACCTTTGTGAATGAGTTGGTAAGACAATTTAGCAATATTGAGCAACAGTTGAGTTCAGTTACCAGCCGCAGTACAACAAACAAGCACATGGGAACTGCTTCTCCTGGGTCTGAGGTTTCATCAAATAAAGGAAGTACCCGAAAAGGCCTTCGTGGTGGTAGCCCTAGTTTGGCAAGAAGATCCTCAACCAACACTACTGACTCCGCGCTGCCTCCTTCCCCTGCTGCTTTGAGAGCTTCTATGTCTCTGCGGTTGCAATTTCTTCTACGATTACTGCCTGTCATCTGCGGGTACTCATTCTCTACTATCTTATTTTCTCCCATTCCGATTATCCAGATTTGTTGAAATTTCATATAATATGGCTCTTGCCGTGTTATTGACTTAAAGCCTGAGATATCTTTTGGTATGGCTCGTTGCAGGGAACCTTCATTTAGGAACACAAGACATGCACTTGCGTTGACAATGGTTCGTCTGCTTGGAAGCAGAGTGGTTTATGAAGATTCTACTGTATGCTCTCCTCGTAATGACCTATCAAAGGCCGAGACAGAATCAACAATAGATCCTTCTTCCATGACAGATTTTTCTAGTGAAGTCTTATTTGACCGGTTACTGTTTGTACTCCATGGGCTGCTAGGCAGTCGCCAGCCAAATTGGCTAAAGCTAAGGCCTTTCTCTAACGAATCATCCAAAGACTTTTCTTCTTTTGATCGCGATGCAGCAGAGAGCTTACAGGTTTGTATTTTTATTTTATTTTTGTAACATCCTCCAGAATCCGTCTTCGCGACTGAAAATTGCGGTTTTTGAAGATTCCTTGTTTTTGGTTATCAATAATGCAGAATGAGCTTGCACGGATGCAGTTACCAGACACAATCAGATGGCGGATCCAAGCAGCAATGCCAATCCTTCTTCCTTCTCTACGCTGTTCTCTCTCGTGCCAGCCACATTCTGTACCGCCATCCGCACTCACACTTTTTCAAACCTTAGGATCTTCTGCTGCTGGACCCAATCAAAGGAGCTCCCCTGCCATACCAAAAACCGGAACTTCAGGATCGCAAGGGAAGCTAAAGCAGACAATGTTGTCGCCTTCTCAACAACAACAAGAAGCAGACAACGCAGATGTGGTTGACCCATGGACGCTTCTGGAAGACGGGACAAGTTCAGGTCCATCAAGTAACAACGCTTCAAACAGCAGCGACATGTCTAATACTCGAGCCACCAGTTGGCTGAAAGGTGCAGTGAGGGTCAGAAGGACTGATCTGACTTATATTGGCTCAGTGGACGATGACAGCTGAGTTATACTAGTGTTTCATAGTTTTTGATGATCATGCGAGCTCTGGAAAGTGAGAAGCAAGGAGCAAAAAGGCTTGGACCTTCGGTGCCTTGAGACTGTATCATTTATTGAAGGCTTAGCAGATTGGTGAAGGAAGTCTTAGTGAGAAATCTTTGAGTCTGTGTGGCTTCTTCACATCTTTGTATTTTAACAACTAACCCTTTTGCTTTTCGGTCACCACTTCATCTCCTCCCCGGACCCATAGCCTGGTTCGGAGCCCTGTTGTATATATAGGGATTCCAAATTAATTGTCTCAGCTTCTTCTTGTTCCATTATTTATCCACTATAAAGTATTATTATTCCTCAGAATTTTTATTTATAGCCCTTCTTGATCAACAACACTTTAATCTCTCTGTCAGCATGAAATTGCAGTTCTCTCTCACCTCATGGAGAAACTTTACTGTTTATCCTTTCATACTTTCTCTAATACATGTTTTTTGGAGAATCAAAATTTAGAAGAGACTAGTATGTAGCTATGTTTCAGGATTGTACATTGATTTGATCTAGATATACAAGAGAGGGGAACAAAAGTAAAACAAACATAAAAATATTCTCAATGATAAAACTAAAATATACAACAAGTTTTACTCACTACCTCTCATGGTTTTGTCTACATAGAGAACATCATCAATCCAAGCGACTATATTAAAAGCTAAACCTTCAAGTACTCTTGAATAGCTCTCCAACACAGCTTTTCCAACATCCTGAAACCAAAAGACACAAAACATCAAATCTCCATCAGATAAATTTCGGTTACTTTTATTTTTCAGTTTTTACCTTATTGTACTGAATCTTGCATATATCTAATGATGTCTGAGACAGCTCCGGGTAACGCTGTTTCAAACAGAAGAGCAGAGTCTCTGCTTTCTCAGCCATGACATAGTTCTTGTCTGTTCTCTCTGTGTTTGACATAAGATCTTTCACCATGTTCCATGAGTTCTTGGAGTTATTAAGACAAGCTTTGCGTCTCCATGTGTACATGGAAGCCTCTACTCTATCTGCTAATTGAACAGCTTCATGCTCAGATGCTATGTTAAGACAATCCAAGAGTTGTTCCGGGAAAAACCGACCCGAGCTACTCATAAAACGGTAGATTGAATCTCCAACACTGCTTTTACCGCACTGCAACATCCAAAAAGGTAATTAATAATGTAAAAGCTATGGAATGACTCCTTAAGTTTTGGTTTAAATGTAGCAAACCTTTGGAAGAGTTGCCATGTAAGAATCTGGAATCTCCATTTCACTGAGAATGCTACTGTTGATAGCCATTGCCGCTTTGTGAATCTGATTGGTACTCTCTCTCTTGTTCTTGAGTTGTTTCCTGGCTTTATCTGACAAACCTTCTGACGGAACTAGAGGAACCGGTAACCACCATTTCTCTTCTTTCCTCTGTACTATAACTTTCCTGAATGATCCAGTCAAAGAACGCGCAGATTTCATTGATAAACTTCCTTCTTCTGCATACCAAAACTCTGTGTTTTGGAAACTATCCAGTGTTTCCTGTCAAAAAACAAAGATCAACATATGACCATATGAATGTATATCTATACGATTTCGGATATTATACCATAAGCATTGAATCTAGCTTTCTCAATGCAGGTAAGTTGATATAGATATCTGCTCTTGGTCTACTCTCCATCACCTGACCAAAAAAACAAAACCCACCCACCAAGTTTTAAATTTTTCCTTCTTCTTTTTACAGTTTTCTTGAGAGACAGAATACTTGACAAGTTGTTTTACCTCAACAGTAGCTCCATTGCTCAGATTCTGAGACCTAGGGATGAATTCAACAATGTAATCGCATACTGATAAAAGACAATTCATTTCTCTCTTCCACAACGCTCTCTTCTCTGTTTCCAACGGCTCTAGTCTCAGATTCTGTCCAAACACTGTGGCTGCAAACGTTCAAGAAAAGTGTATGAAGAATTGTCAGAAACAAGAAGATAGGCTGCGTTTACACTGGTGATTAGTGTGTTTAATTACCATAAAGATTGGTAATGGCATTTGAGATGGTGACTGCAGTGCAAACTCCTTTGCCACTTCCTGACATATCTTCTCCAAGTAGAAGCTTTGCGAATCTTTCCTTCATTGTCTCAAGTTCTGCACAAACCGAATACACATGTTAATTTTAGACATAACAAAACAAAAAAACAAAAAGTAGAGCAAGAGAAAAAACTAGAGTGAAAACAGCACCTGGTTCTGAAATATCTTGGAGTGCAAGATTTTGATGTGAAAGCATCTCTAGAGGAGTGAGAGTTTTAGAGCTCTTAGATTCAGTGAGGACAGGCCAATGACAAGGAGAGGCTTCACTACAGAAGCTATTGGTTTCATCAATTTGGTCTGAAAAGCCTGAAGTAGTCTCTGAACAAGTTCGTGGGTAAACAAACGAATCTATGCTCATCGTCGAGTAAACCGGAGTTTCTACTGCTGATTGGTCGATGGACCGAGGTGATTGTTGATCTTCGTTTTCATATGGATTAGATAAATTCTCCATCTTTAGAACTCAGACTCTCTCTATCTTTTTCTTCTGCAGAAGAAGAAGTAACACATAACCAAAATTGTAATTATAGCTTAAAAGCTTGTACTGCAATTATCAAGAAACTTTAGAATATGAATCGGAATCAGAAATTTGAAACCAGGGAAACCAAAATTTCCAAGGACCAAAGAACAATAAAGTCAGCCAAAGCAACGGTCTTTATGTTTTGTTTTTATTTACCTTTAAAGCTTTCTGCTTTCGGATTTTGAAACCGTTTCCAAAGCAATTTTTTGAACCCAAAATCCCTCCACTCCTCTTCAATCCAAAAAAACCTCTCTTTTCTGACGGCCACCGGAAAAAATGGAGAAATGTGGACCGTCCGATGAAAACACGACTGATTTAATGAACCACACGACGAAAGTGACTTTTCCTTGGTTTCAACAAGTGTTTAAAGAGCTCTTTGAACTATTTGGCCACTTTCTTGGCTAAAATATAGAGTCTAGTTTTTAATCATAACAAAAAACAGATCTTTCATTATTTGATTGTTCCACACCCACACAAAATCATTATTAAGTTATAGTAAACTTGATACTAAAAAAAAAATTATTACATCAAATTGTCAATGATTCTCACATTAGTAAATAACTTATATACACTCAAATATATATTATATATTTAACAGTTTTAGCTTAGATATTGAAAATGGAAATTAGGCAAATTTAATCCTGATTATATTGTTGAATTGTATGAATGATTTTAAATTCAAGATGAGGTGCGAGAGAACGTTCAACGTTATCAGCTCTTGACCCTAATATATGGTCGGTTTAGTAACACCTCCATAGGAATTTTTATTTTATCTTTGATCAATGTGTCAACTGTTTATTAAATTAGACCAATGATCACATGGTTGGGGTTTAGCTTAATCCCCCATGTAGCTTACACGATCAACTGCACCTCATAATATATAGCTGATCATTTTTCTTTAATTAATATAATATTCAAATGGGTTATATAATTTAGCACATGATAACTTAATGTAATGTGCTAAACAAATATTTATTGCATGGTTCGTGCGTGGCACAGACGTGCCTCCCATTTTCTCGTCTAATAAAAGCCCACGCATTATTTTGCATTTTTTTATTATTATTTTAGTATACTATATGGTATTAAACGAATACAATATTAACTACTCTCAACATATATACCAGCTATAATTTAAACGTATCCAACCTTGAAAAACAAAAAAAAAAACTTTAAACCAAAACTAAAGACAATAAATATGTATTCCAATTCAAAACGACATATTACATTTTCAATCAGAATTTTTTGGTTTCTTCTTCATAAAAGATCAGTTATCATATATATTTAAGCAAACGACATAAGTTTCAGATCGTGGAAATAAAGATGTAAGGTTATTAGATTCGCTGATAATATAAATGAAAGTAAGTGAGAAAAATGTTAATATGAAAAGCTATAAATGCATGCCATTTATTACAATAAATGGATTGAATTGAAGGTGAAAAAGTAATAAAGCTGTCAACAGTTTTCATATTGTGTGAATTAAAGGGATGATGGAGAACCCTAGCTACGAATAGAAGATAGCTTATAGCTCACGAAACAATAAAGAAGTTTTGCATTGATGAGAGACACCTTCTCTTCTTGCCCATCCTGCTATCAACCTAGTTATATGTTTGCACAAACTCAGAAATCAAATTAAATGTCATCGTCCTTACTTGATACTATCCGAATCTGGTTAATTATATGATTTTCATAAAAATGTTGAAAATATATATATAGTTTTGATGCTAACCCTTGCGAATCAGTGTCTTTAGTTCTCTTTGAGTTGATATTTGGTTGTTTTCCGGAAGCAAAAGAGCAGAAACCTTAACAAAGGGAGTTTCATCAGATTAAAAATTGGAGAAATCGTTGCTTCTTCGCGGTTTTTGCCCTCTATCTTCAATTCCCATGCCTTCCTGTTCAATTTATCCTAAGAAAAATAATACAAGTTTGTCGATTTTGAGGGGTTTGAGATTTAATAAGCATTTCGATTCTCAAGTTCTGAATTTACGTACAGTTGCAAAGAATCTCAGTCCGAGTTTTAATTCGCCTTTAAAAGTATCATCGTCAAGAACCACATTGTATGGAGCTGGTTTAATTTCCAAGTCTCCTCTCTCACGTCCTTCTGTTATGATCCCTCTGAGATCAATTCTGTACCACAACACACACATATGAATGATATAGAAAAAAATTAGGACGTTAAGTTAACTATTTTGAATCTAGTAAATTCAGTATATGCCAAGTTTGTGTTTAATTCTATAGCTTAGAAAGGTATGTTCATTACTACTCTAATATTTTTTTAGTAAAGAAGCAAAATCTTACATGGTTTCACCGACAAACCCACCATCTCTGAAAAGCTCTTTGTCCATGATCCTAAATTTGACATGGCTCAGCTTCTTCCATTGAGCCATCGAGAAATCAAACACAAACTTTTGGTTCCATAATGCATTGTCATTACCACCTGCTTTTCACAAAATATTACCCACAAACGCTTTTAAAAATATTGACTTGGCTCTCAGAAGAATCACAAAACTATTTGCAAAACTTGAACCTTTTGACATTTTGCTACGGTATTCCTTTGTCCCACATTGTAACAACACATAATACACAGGACTTCCTACAACCAAATTCAGATATATTCAACTTATACCATTTCTAGATCATATATAACGCTTTTGAAGAAAGTTCTGTCTTTCTATAGTTACCGATAAAATTCGTGTGTGTGATTCCACTAGCACCAACGAGAAATACTTCCAATATCCCCCTCTTCATACGTGACATTAGGGATTCAATTCAGATTAGGCTTAGAGAAATTTAGAAGTACGGTATAAGGAATGGTACGCGTGAAGAAGCCTTATTATGCAAATGAAAAGCATAAGTATTTATATTGCACCATAACATTTATTACTTGTTTGCAGGCTCATTGAGTTACAATACAACACCATAAATCATGCGTTTAAGGATGTATCAACAGTTTTGTTTAATTAATAGGTTTTGTGAAGTTACATTGGAAGCAATAACTAAGAAGAAAGAGTTATTGCATTGGTCATCAATTGGTTTTGATGTGGGAATTAGAAGCTTGTGATTGATTCTTGCTGTGGTATCATATCCCTTGACCCAACAGGGTACATTTTATATATGATTGAAGATAATATGGATATATCCTCTTCAAGCAGACGGGCATGGGCCATAATCAAGTCATATATTTAGTGCTAATCAAGAATTATAAGTAAAGATCTTGGTTTTAAGAAAAGTAAAGACAAGACATTGTAGAAAATTCCAATCCTCTGATCAGCAAAAACTACATCAAAACACCCGGAAAACTCGACGTAGCTAAGTGTATGAACACATTCCAAGAAAGTCAACAAATCATCAAAAGTTTTTTTCGAGAAAGAAGTTTCCTACAAAAATCATCAAGAAAACTCTCTCAAGTGATTCTCATACACTCACCCAAGACTCTTCTCAGCTCTCGCTTTATCATTCCTACTGATGCAACTGCAGCCCCACGGAACTGCGCAACCCCCAAAAAAAACATTACGTATGACTCAAGAAACGCAAAACTCTGTCTCTTCCAAATTATCAAGAAGATTTTTATTTTGTCTTAAAATGATTTACCTTGGCCTTGAGATTCAGTGTGAGAAACCCATTAAGTGTGTGAGATCTAACGGAGAAAGCATCCATGTGAAGATTGCTCAGAGTTTCCATGATGTCTGCAACTATGTAGTCTCTGTAAGCACATCTTACTTCGATCACAACTTCTGTTTCTTTCAGTTTAACACTCAAATGTGTTTGATCTCTGAAAACAGTGACTAGGTTTTCAGTTTCTCCCGAGCTCCCATCCATCTTCATGCTGTCATCATAGTTCCCTGATGTCTCTTCGATCAACGCAGAGTCGTTTAGGTTCTTCGTCGTGTTCCTTTGTCTTTCCACGAAGTTAACTGATCCCATACAAGATTCTAGCTCTTCTACTCTTGCTTCCAGTTCTTGCAAGTACTTGATTGTGTTGTTCAGTATTGATTCTTTGTCAACCTGCACAAGGATTCAAAACAGAATCTTGCTGGTGTCTAAAACAGAACAAGGCTTTCCATATGTAGAAACTAAAGTATTGGTTTATTAATAATACCTCGTTGACAGTAGGAACCATTGTTCTAAGGACACTGAACTTTTCGTTCTCCTTTCTTCTATCTGATGGATCATCTTGATTCAGACCGTATCTCTGACTTGGGAATATTCTGTTTGTGTCCGCAGAGTGCATCAAAGGGACATCATGCAGTATCTTCCGCAGCACATTCTGTGATGGTGCCTGATAATTGCTCTGTTTCTGTTGCTCATGTCGCTTCCACCGCAAGAAACTTGAGCCAGAAGAAACAATATCCCGTTGGCGATGATGAATGCTCTCTTCATTCCCATTAGCGTATTTGAGCACTGCTGAGACTGCTATCTTATAATGCAAGTCTTCATCAGGCCTAATATCAGAAACACAAAATGGAATCTGCTGGTTCTCTTCGGACACAGAGTTTCCTTCACTGATCTTATGATTCTTCTCATCATCGTTGTCTTGTTGAGCAGAGAAGTTGTTTAAAGAGCAGGTGGGCTTCGATGTCTCCGACAAACAAGATTTGATGTGTTGAAGCAGACCATAATCTTCTGAAATCTTTTCATTATTCATGAATAAAAAACAAAGGTATCTGAGTTCCTTGTGAAGCAAGAAAGAAAAGTAAAAAACCTTTGTATATTCAGATGGAGACTTACCAATTCTGTGACGCCCAGCTCAATCACACCACCCAAGTAAGGGAAACACACAACAGTCTGGAGAAGACCAACAAAGACAAAAGAACACAGGTAAATTCTAATGAATTTTTACAATTAGAGCACTAATTGAAGTTTGATCTCGGACAATCAAACCCAAGTTAAGCATCAATAGTGAACATTTAAACATGTGACGCACCTGAATTGCTGCACTCTATAGGAGAGAAGCCATGAAAAAGAAAAGCATATTGGTCAGATTCGTTTCTAGATGGATCAAAATTCAAGAAGGGTTCTGTAAGAACTTACTCTTGCTAACAAAGAACGAGAAAAGAGTTTGTTCTCTGCATACTGAGCATTGCACAACCATACAGTCTCCCCCGTCGCCAAAGATCTTCCTGGCAGACTAAACGTTCATAAACAACCATAAGATTCATCAAGGCATATTGGTTTAGAAAAGGAGTCGATTAAGAATTACTTCAAGTGCACAAAAGTAAAATGGTAAAAATATAAAATTTTATTATTAGGCTAATTAATCTAGTACATACAGTATAAAAGAGCAAGAATCAATGTATGGATGCAAATTAATTATGAACTGAAGCTTTTACTATAGCAACCCCATTTGATCCTTATATAACCTAAATAATCCTGATATTATCCATTAGGATATGTTTTGTTTTTATAAACGGGTAAGAGCAAGGGTAGAAAAAAGCTAGCTAAAGTACCCAATATTAATTAATAATTTTATAAATCTTATATTTACATGTAATGCTGATAAATATAATTCATTTATACTTTAACCTCTTCAATTACATTTTCGATATGTGACAATTTTGACATAATAAATCAAATATCCATAATTTCATACTTCTCAATATCTTCGAATTACCCCCTGTTTAGTAGTTACAATTTTTTCAATATATAATAATATAAGTTTAAAAATTCATTTAAAAATAATCCAATATTTTCAAAATTATCTAAAATTCTCAAGATACATCTCAATCTTATAAGATTCATTTATATTTTAATAAGAACGTTACAAATAAAGTATTGATTTTTCTAATTACAAAAATTACTCATGCTTGGCCAGTTATCCGCCACTACCCGACCATTATTATTGACTAATTTATTCATATAATAATTTTTGATACCCTAGATAGCCATACCCGATTTATCGGGAGTGGTACACTCGTAGCTTTAACTATTCACACAGTAGTCAATAGTAATCCAAGGTAATGTAAATTTAAAGATCCATCGTATTCAAATGAAGGGACATGTGTGTTTCACCCCTTTAATATCCAATTTGTTTTACTATATGAATAGTTTGAAAAGAGCTATGTCTTAATGTAATATAAATATTTAAATAGGACAGAGAGAACACACCATTGAGAAGAGGAGAAGACATAGGACATGGAGACTAGATAGTACCACTCTTCATCAGAGAGATCATCTGGTGACGGCATCATACTTGTACTGTTACCATTATAATCATCATCATATTGACTAGTACTACTATTATCTCCTTGAAGCATACACAGATAAAGTTTCCTAAGCTGCTTGCTTCTCTGCAACCCATATTTAGTATTGTGAGCTTCATATCTCTTCTTCCTCTTCTTTATATCTCCGTTGTAAAAACCTTCTCCCCACTCCAAAACCCTACCATAATAATATATATAGATACTGATGAGATCTAATTAATCATTTGAATGTAAGATTTTATATATATAGATATACTATACTTTACCCAGATTGAGTTGGTGAAGAAGACCAGAAGATAGCATAGCTCCATTGAACACTTCTTACAGCTACAGCAAGTTGTTTTCTTAATAAGCTGTTTTGTCTTTTATTTCTTCCTCTTGGTGCTACACCATCAGCCATTGTCAAAGACATTTGTACTGAATTTAAAACTCCAGAACCAAAGAATACAGATTAATAAAGAGGAGACAATGGAAAGTCACAAAATTTATTAAAGAAGTTTGGTGCTGAAGCTTTTTTATCTTCTTTTTCTTTCTTTCTTTCTTTCTTTATTGCTTTCTCTTTCTCAGTTTGGTCCTGATGGAAAGAGACTTAAGAGGGTACTGTCTTTAAAGCTGAGTACTGTTTCTGAAGGATGAGAGAGAGAGAGGTTGACTTGAGTCATAATCTTGTTTTTTGGAGTGGCTTGTCTTTATACTATACATATGGTTATAGACTTCTAGTGTTGGATTCTATTTGGTGAAACCCAAGGCAATGCAGTCACTAAAAAACATATTTCAAGAAAAGTGGTTCAATATTGAGTTATTTTCATGTAATACTGTGTAAGTTATTTTTCATATACTTTATCACTCCCTCTCTTTCTCTTTATTTTGATGTTTACACTCTTTTTTTTTTTTTTTGGTATTTTGATGTTTACACTCTTTATACACAAAATAATTTTATTTTTCTGTCTAATATTATTATTAAGACAACCAAACCCCAACTTACAAAAACGATATAAACCACAACTTACAAAAACGATATAAGTCTTAAATTCCTTAGAAACTCATGAAACTAAGTTCACAGGTTTCGACAAAGAGAGTTCGAAATCTCATGAGTCTAAAGACCGAAAACACAGTAGTCAAAAAGAAATTACAAGATAAAACCAAAAACAAAGACAAGCCTAAGGCGATAAACCAAGCGATAACTGACTTCCTTCAAACGAGAGACACAAGCTTCCAGAACCCTTTGAAACGAAACAAGCCTCCTATAGCGAATAGGACTACCTCTCAAATAAAGACCACATCTTCAAAATCCGACAATATACTTCGGATTAGGCGAGAATTCACAAAACTCTGAAACGCCATGAACAAAGCATGAAGAAGATAAGTGGTTACGAACCAACAATGTAGAGACAAAGAGCGCAAAGGTAGAGCAACAGAAAAGTCACAAATGGAGAACCAAAAGAGACAAATGATCGACACAAAATAAAATTATTTATTATTACATTTTTAAAATTAAAACATATTTACCATCAACTCCAAAAATATTTAACTAATGACAAATCAATCCGAAAAATTCAAACAATAAAAAACAACAAAAAATTCAATTACTTTTACCTAAAAACTCGAAACATTACTTTAAGTGAAAGAAAAATAAATCCCACTTAAACTGGAATGGAGGAAGTGAGGAACTAGGAAGAACTATTTTCTTTTTTTCAGTTTCATTAAATTTTGTAATTTGAGAAATTTTGTATTTTTCAAGTTTAAAATTGACATTCAAAGTTGAAAATATAATCTGATTTTTTATATTATTGTGAACTTATGTATTTGGTACATTTTTAGTTTTTCAAAACAAATTAGAATTTTAGAAATTTTTAAAGATGATTAATATATATATAATTTAATTTTTTATCTATATTTTTTCTTATTATTTTTCCTTATTTTTTTGGAATCCTTAACTTTTCTATTTTTGGACTTAAAAAAAAAATCATTATAATTTTAAGTAATAAGTTTTGTTATTAAAATAATAATAATAAAACATACATTTCTCATATATTCCCGTAAAATGAATATATAACTAGAGATGAAACATTAAAAATAGATAAAAAATAATTAGTTCAAGTAATAAATGAGACATTAAAAAAGTTAAGTATCAAAAAATTTATAGAAATTTAATTGATGTTCTTTGTGAAATTTTCTATTTTGTGTTTACTATGTACTTGTTTTTTTTTTTTTTTTTGGTCGGAATTTACTATGTACTTCTTATTCCATAAATTATCTTATATTTTAAAAAGCCGATCGTGACCAAAAAATAATAATTTAAAAGCCGATATGGCCGTCTAAAGGATGCTTAGATATTAGACAAATACATCATTACGGATACCTCTCTACTGTTGTAATTAGGCGTTATTGTGAGTAAGGGGAACTAGATGGTCTTAGGCAATTCTATACGAATACGACCATAAAAAACCATTACATATTATTTACTTTGCACATTTTTTTTTCTTTTTGAGTGTAGTTTTAAATAACTAATCAGTAATTTTTTTTTGCAACAACATTTTAAAAAAAAAATCTTAAAACGGCTTAGTAAACTAAGCCGGAGGGACACAACTGACATAACATATATCCTGGTGAAGTAATCGAACACTTTGCGCCCACCCATATGCGTGGACATTTTGATCTCTTGCGGTCCGCTCCAAACAAAACGAGGAAAACTTTTCCCGTAAGAGCTCAAACTTTTCTCGTAACTAATCAGTTATTATTTAATTTGCATTTTTTTGGGTTTTTTTTTTAAGTTCTAAACTTTTTTTTTTTTGTCACCCAACATGTTATATTAAATGAGAAAAAAGATCCACAAGGGAATATAACCACCCCATATGGGAAGTTACATACCCATTAAAAGGTAGATAACAATCACACGGGAGAGAACTAAAACTCCTTAGAAGGAGCTGAAAGGTAGAGCTCCTAGAAAGGAGCGAGACTGTTCCCATAGAACATGNGTTGAATAGCAAAGCGGCACCGCGGTGAATGTGGAGTTAAGGTGAAATGAGGAGATTCGGGGAAACTCGGTTTATAAGATGTAAGACAAAGATTATGAGAAAGATAGGATTTCGTCATCCAAAAAAGGAGGAGGATTATGTGATTTATAGCTGCATCTTGTAAAAGACTGCCTACGTACCCTTAGGATAGGGATCAAGCCATTCGTAGTTCATTTAGGT
>OVAF01000654.1:0-34562 GCA_900406245.1 Odontarrhena argentea | reverse complement strand
GAATCCCCCTTTTCGTAAAGTTAAATGTTTTTTGTGGCAGTATATATAAATGTCCCTTTTATTAATTAAATTTGTAAATATTATTTTGTGTTTATGCGAATATTCGGTTTTCCTTTTTCAGACCAGATTTTGTTATCCACAAAACTGACCTAATCCTCTTCTTGTCCCGATATTTGAATTCGGCCAAAAAAAACCTGTACTTTGCCAAACTTGCCAAAAAAAGCCTGAACTTCAGAATGGCCGAATAAAACCTGAACTTTGCATTGACTTTTTCCGTTAAATCCAAACTTTGCATTGACTTGCCAAAATAAACCTCCGTTAAATTTTTCGGTTAAAAAGTTAACATCAGTTAACGGTCGCCGTTAGTCACAAACGACGTCGTTTTGAGCCTACAAGAATTCGGCCAAAAAAAACCTGAACGTTGCCAAACATGCCAAAAAAAACCTGAACTTTACCAAACTTGCCAAAAAATACCTGAATATTTTTTTTTTATCGTATTAAGCTTTAATCAGTAGCCCCAAAACGACGTCGTTTTGATCTCGAAGAACCCAAAAAAATATGTGTTCACTAAATATCAAACCCGAGTCGAGATACTCAATAAGAGAGTCACTTGCCACTGTGTTAAGGAATTTACAATTGTTTTACGAACATAATTCATTATATACACTACTCAAAGATACGAATCCTAATTTTACAAAAACCCCAAATCGAATTTAAATATTCTCGAAACCATACACCATTTGAAACCCATCACATTGTATATTTTACAAAACCCCTCAAATCCATTTTAAATAATCTTGAAACCATACACCATTTGAAACCCATCACAGTATATATTTTAAAAAACCCCCAAATCGATTTTAAATAATCTCGAAACCATACACCATTTGAAACTCATCACAATGTATATTTTAAAAAACCCAAAATCGAATTTAAATAAACTCGAAACCATGCACCATTTGAAACCCATTACAATGTATATAAAATCGATTTGAAGGTTTTGTAAAAGTAGGGTTCGTATCTTTAAGTAGTATATATAATGAATTATGTTCGTAAAATGAATGTAAAGTCCTATAGCACAGTGGCAAGTGACTCTCTTATTGAGTATCTCAACTCGGGTTCGATATTTAGTTAACACATATTTTTTTGGGTTCTTAGAGATCAAAACGAGGTCTTTTGGGGCTACAGATTAAAGCTTAATACGATAAAAAAAATTCAGGTTTTTTTTGGCAAGTTTGGTAAAGTTCAGGCTTTTTTTGGCAAGTTTGGCAAAGTTCAGGTTTTTTTTTGCCAAAATCCTGAAGGCCCAAAACGACGTCGTTTGTGACTAACGGCTACCGTTAACGGATGTTAACTTTTTAACCGAAAAATTTAACAGAGGTCTATTTTGGCAAGTCAATGCAAAGTTTGGATTTTACGGAAAAAGTCAATGCAAAGTTCAGGTTTTATTCGGTCATTCTGAAGTTCAGGCTTTTTTTGGCAAGTTTGGCAAAGTACAGGCTTTTTTTGGCCGAATTCCCATTATTCATATCAATCGTTAATTATAAAATTAATTAAGTGATGGTTGGATTTAATTAATGATATATAATTGGATGGTCCACTTAATGTGGGTAGTATTAATTAAATCATGTGATGCTGCAAATCGGATTGTAATAGTTCCCAAGAAAGATTGTAGAAGTAGGTCTGAAAGATCACACGACCCATGACCCCGAACGAGTCGTTCCATTTAAATTTGGTTGGTATTTGATCTCATATACTTAATTGTTTACTACTAATCTAGCTTAGCTAGTCAAATGTTCAAACGTCGCTCTGGTCATTAACTATAACTAAAACTCATATTTGTATAATTCCGTTAGCATAAATCGAAATGTTCCTCGTTAATGTTAATATTGTGTTCATCTTATTCATTAAGTCCATGAATTGGGTATATAATCTGAGAAATACTCCCTTGATAACATGGTTTTTTCCACAAATACATTTTACTTTTCTTTTCATTTTTTTTTTTTTTTTTTTAGGATTTAGAATTACTTTTAAGGGCATCTCCAACCCAACACTATATCTTACACTAAACACTATTTTTGTGTAAAATGAGTCTCCAACCCAACACTATTTTTAACACTAAAATAGTGTAAACCACTTTTTTACACCAAATTTAGTGTAAAATCACTTTTCTACACTATTTTAGTGTAATATTTTTTATTTGTAAAATGGTCCTTCATATTTCAAAAATTATAACATTCATTATCAATTTAAATATGTATATGTATATAAGTAAATAAATTAGATTAATTATATACAATTATTTTACACTCACATTATTTCAAATTTGTATATAAATAATTTTTTCATTTGTAATAAAAATATTAAAATGCAAATAATATTTATTCAATATAAAATATAAGACCACACAAATAAAAATATAAACATAGAAACTCTTGAAACTGAAATAGAAGTTCCACCTCCGGATGTTGAAATTGTGCAAGACAAACATATTCGGTTCCAAGAATTTCTTGGAAGATTTAAAAGAATCAAAGACCAAGAAGCTCATTTCTCACTTCGAAATGATTTAGTTGAGCATTCGTGGGAAAGATACACTAATGGTGATGATTAAATAATTTTATGGGATTTTTTTTTTGTGCAATGTATTTCACTTCTACAATAAAATATTTAATTAAAATAATAGTTTTTGTTTGTGAATTATTACTAAAAAAAATATATATAACGAATTTGTAATTTTGATAAAATAAAAGGGCAATAGTGAAAAGTTAAAATTATATTGGGAGTGAATATACATAGAATATTCCTTTTAGTGTAGAAAATAGTGTAATGGGTTGGATCAAAACTCTACACTAAATTTAGTGTAAAAAATAGTGTAATGGATTGGAGATGTTCTAAGTTATAAGATTTAGAGTTAAAACCTTATACGAATAGCGTTTAGTGTTGAATAACTATTCGGTTAAAAGAATTATTTTTGGAGATTTAGGACTTACTATAAATTAGAATCTTAAACTATATATCATAAACCCGAAATCCTTATAAAAAATTATAAAATAAAATATTTAAAACATTAAAAATGATAATTTATATAAAAATTGACATATTTTAAAAGTGGATAAAAAAGTATATTAAAAAGTATCCCACGATTCCGACCAAAAAAAAAAAAAAAAGTATCCCACGATTTTTTGTTCAATCATATTATTTATAACTTACGCATAATGATTTGACGTTTTGTAAATAAATTCCAGTTGATATAGTTGTTGACTATGTCATTGAGAAATTTTTAAGTTTAGAAGATATGTTTTGATTAGACTAAAAATATATTTAATAAATATTTTGCAAAATTTGCAAAAAAAAAAATAAATATTTTGCAAGATCAATAAAAAATCGAGACGGTTCTAGACTTCTAGTTAACACATTAATAGATCGAGATTAAATAAATAAAAAAAAAAATCCTAAAATGGTAATGTGTAAGGCGGTGTAAAGGTTGTCATAGTGTAAGGCACATGCATGCATGTACATTAATACTAGAATTCTTAGTAGTTTATATATGAGTTTATGTATGATTAATAAAAAAATTATGGTAATCTAGAAGAACATAAACAGCAAAATACGATAGGGGTTGTGTACTTATATGTGTGACCAGAAAAGGAAAAATAAGAAAATCAAATAATTAAAAATATAAAATAAATGGCCTTTGGGGAAGAATTTGAAGTGGCCCAATGAGGGAAGGGGCAGTCAAGTGTGGGGTCACTCTTACCTCTCCACGTTTTTATTTTTTCTTTAATTGTCTCTTCGAGGCTCCTCGCCTTATTATTTTTTTAATTTTGGGTATTTTTTTCTAAGTCGAATGATTCTTGTAGGAAACATACGAAAGAGTTGATATATATAAGTATATAATTTTCATTTAAATTAGTCAATGTTACAATAAGTTGCACTCAACACTTATACAAACACAGCCAAAGCTGATTAGTCAATTTTACAATAAGTTGCACTCAACACTTATACAACATGGTTACAAAAAAAAAACACTTATACAACACTTATACAAACACAGCCAAAGCTGATTATGATTATAAAAAGATTGAAATCATTCTCCTCTCCAATTTATAAAAGACGTCTTATATGATAAGGCTTTTTTTTGTGTGACTAGTCTACGTACATAAAATTAACTCTGTACTTGTGTGCATACAATAACTTGTTCAAAAATTTTATAGAGCATTCAAAGTTTTCAAACATTCACACATATATAGGTAGTCTATCTAGACGTGCAAATGGTTCAATACTTCAAACACACACAATTTTCGATATTAATAATCAACTTGCTTACATAAAATTTGTGTGTAATATATACATCCCTTTCGCAAACTACAAGCCTTGATCATTTGTTTTTTTAACTTCAATAAATCACTTAAAACTACAATTTTAATTTACGGCACAAGCGGTGAAATAAGAAAACAAGAGGATCAATATGATTCCTAATCATTGACTTGGCGAAAAATAAAGCATGTAGTAGTCTCTATAGTTTGCTCCAACTAGCAAATGGGCCTCAAGGTCAAATTTTGTATCCCATTTAGGGCTTCCTAAATCAACCGAAACCATACGTCCCATTAGTTAGGCCTGTTACATTTTCAAGCCAAGACCAGTGGGATATATGAGGATTTTGGCCTATAGCATAAGAAAAAATAACAAATACTAATATTTTTGATAGAGTTGTCGAAATTACTTTGAGAGGTAAACATCTATCTGAACGTTCGTTCTGTGGATTATAAAGTATTTCGATTAATGTAATTTTGCTTCTGTATTGTTATGAAGACATTATAGATCTCTGATATAACTAACACCAGATCGAGGGCCTTAGACATTTATGAACTCAATTAATATGCGTTCATTTATCCATACGCTCTGGCCAAGCTTATCAACAAGCAAGAATGTGACTGTAAACTTCTCACTTAAGCGTTAATTAGCCTTGTAGCTAACCTCGTTTCACGAAAATCTAGTTTTCTTTTATCCAATTGTTTGGCTGCTAAAAGGTACTGGTTGGTTAGTGGCCCTTCCTTGGTTTAAATTCAAATCGATCGAGCGAGTGTTTAGGCCACTAGCGAACCGGTACCTTTCCATATGCAAACCATATGGTAGATGGTAATACAAAGTTCTTTAGGAACGTTTGAATTAATAAGGAACATACATTTTTCTTTTTGGAGAGATATCACAAACGTACGAAATGATAACATGATATGGGGTTGTTGTGAAAAGAAAAGAGAAAAACAAAAAGGAAACATAAGGGGTTGTTGACAAAGAACAACATATGGTTCAAATGGGCCTGCCTCTGTATAATAATTACTTATTCATTTCTCTCAATTATTGGTCTTGTTTTCTATCTTACAACACTTTAATTGGTTCCCAAGTACGTCCAAAACCCATTCAATGATCTTCTCTGTTGATTCGTTTATTTATTTTTCTATCTAATGTACGAAATGAAATAGACTCTCATACGAATCTCATACCCGAAAAATTCAGACTAAAAGATTTTTGACTTATTAAGTATATATACATGGAACTATTAAAGTTTGAGGATAAAAGAAAAACATTAGAGGTTGGTTGGTTTATGTGAATGATTTCAGCTTTTTTTAGAAAAAAATCTGTAAGGTTGATTCCAAATTCCAAAGCGTTGATGAACGATCTTAACTCTTCACTACCATCTAGAGGAGTCTTACAAGTGAATTTGGGGACTAATAAGTAATCTAAGAGCATTTTATCCATTTTTCAAAGCAACACGTGTATTGATTTTCCTAGTTAGGAGAGTTCCCTCGACCATATATATTTTGTATCTCTACATGTTGGTTTGAAGTAAAGCGAAACCGTCGATCTTGAATTCTATTCCTACCAAAAATTAAATTATTAATGTTTGTAAGTCTGTGATTTTTTTTGACATTTTTCCCTATTTGCATTGCGTACAAAGGATGACTATATATATATATATAGACAAATAGGTACACAAATTAAGATTTCATTAGTTTGTTTTTATTTTGATTTTTCAAAAAGTTTCAGTTATTGTGTTATCAAAGTCATAGAACTTACATGTTCAGTTGTTCAAGAATCGAGATGATAAGAGTGTTTTTATCAGACAATAACAACAAAGATAATAATTTCAGAAAGCAAATGTGTCTCTCACAAGCAGAGAAAACAAAATAAGGACAATTCGAAGATGATGAGGGCATTGGAAATCGACACGTGTGTGGGGAGGTCCCACGTAAGCTGATCTATGACCACAAGTCCAGCTTGGCACTTGCAAATGCAAGATTCTCTATGTTTCCCAGTTGAGTGGCCCCCACCATCTCTGAACTACATACTTTTATATTCATACACGTTTCTGATTTCAGATTTTCCATTGGATATTTCCAAAAATTATAAAAGATCATTTTCTAGTTCTTCATTTTATCCTAAAGGCCATGAATGGTTGAGGATTTAAAAGCGGATTTAGAAGAAATTTTTTAAAGATTATCATTTGTGTTTTATTGCAAACTTCACTTATTTACATTATTTTATAAATTGCTTAATCAATAAACATTCAAATAGAGTAGACCATATGCAATGATAATACTTCATACTCATCATGGGGTTTTTATAAATATAACTATAATATATTAATAGATTTTAGTGTTATTTTATTTATGAGAACCTAGATAAGAGTTTAGAGATTCTTAAACAAGAGTTCCAACTTCCAAGTGCATTTATCTCTATTTTTAAGATATTCACTTTATATTTTCTAAATTGATTACTTTTACAAAATATAAAACCTCTAGTTGAAAATTGAAAGTCAAATTAAGGTGATATAAGAAATATACTCTTCTATTTTATAATAAGTGTCGTTCTAATTTTTTTTCTCGTTTCAAATTTACAATGCAAATTTTTATATTAGTTTTATATTTTAACCATAAGTTTAATGAAAACTATTAACAGTCAATTAACTTTTAATATATAAAAATTGTAATATGTTTTCCAATTTGTGTAAAAATAGTTCGAATGACACTTATTTTAAAACAATCTCAAGACTAGAGAAAAGAGAGAGAATCAGAGAGAAATATTGGTTTCTTGGAATAAAAAGAGAGAACGATGGGTGGTTTTCATGGAGGAAGGTGAGAGAACAATGTGTGATGTATGATTTTTTGGAATAATGAATGAGAAAGGCTAAAAAATTGGTAAATATTACCATTTGTGTTTTATTACAAACTTCACTTATTTACATTATTTTATATAAACCGTATTTAATTAGCAGTATGCGTTTTAGCTATTTGAACCACACCACAAATCACTTTTAATTTACTCCGTTTCGTAAACCGTTATCACCATTCGAGATCTAAACATATACAAGATTTTGTATGGTTGATAGTTTTAAATTAATAAATCCAGTACTAGATTTAAAACAACCCGCCAATTTTTGTTTAACCGATAGTATTTCCTTAACTGAGTTTAATACTCCATTTATATAATATTAGTTGATGTTTTAGAATTTTGCACATTATTTAGGAAATCTTTTAGTATATTAGTATGTTCTCACTTTGCATTATTTAATAAAGCAACAATAGAAGGATTAGATATTTATTATACAATTAACTTGAGAAATATTGCTTTAAAAAATACATTAAAATGTAAAACATTAACTAAAATAATACAAAAAAATCGGCTGGAACATCATATACAATGATGCGGAGGAAATAATAGTAGCCATATAATTTTCTAAATGGTGAATTTAAAGAAGTAGGTATTAATAAGTGTATACATACAACAAACAGATACAAAACGTTAATCAGTTTGGTGTGCCAAATAAGTTAGTTGAAGAAATTTATACCCAAAAAAAAGGTTGGTAGCAGAATTTAGGAAAACTTTCACTTTTGTCTGATTTTTGCAACTTTTGACTTTGTTGTCTATTATCAAATCTTGCTCAATATATTTTTTGTCTACAGAATCTTATTCAAAAGGTGAAGAGAGTTGCATCGTGAAAAACAAGTTTTAATCTCAAGACCTAAACAATTTCATTTGGTCAACGTTTTTTTAGTTCATCCAATCACGCGTCAAAAGATATAAATATGAATTTATAAGATTTGTTCATAATGCGGCAGGGGTAAAAAGGTCAGAGAGAAAAAAATGGAGTCAGAGAGTCAGAGAGAGTGAAGAGTACAAAAGAATCCACGCGGAAAGACAGCTGTTTCCATGTTGCCATGTTGGAATAACTCTGTGGGTCCCTTACTTCACTCCTCTCCTCATTCTTTTTCTTTTTTTAAGTCATTCTACTAATTTTAATTTATCACAAAATTTACATTCGTTTACTACATAACTACTCATTTAAATATGTAAGGCGACCAAAAATAAATAATTAAAATATTTACTTAGAATATTTATTTTTTCTACTGTATATGTCATTGAATACCTAAAAATTAGGAATGGTAACCATGCGGATCCCATTTTAAGAGTAAAAAGTGAAATTTTTGTTGTATTATAAATTGTATTGGATTGTAATTTATATTTTCACTGTATATATCAGACTGTAAATTGTTTTTAATTTACTTTTCACTGTAAATCGCCACTCTTTCATAATTAAAAAAAAAGTTAAAAGAAAAAACTAAATGAAAATAAAAATAATCATAAATTTATAATCTGATTTAGTTATACGTAAAAAAAATCAACACGGAAGTAAACAAACAATATATAATCACCGTAGATTAAAGGTTATATAAGGCCTTATTTGAAATGCATAAGATCATTTAGGACCACTTTAATGTCGGCTAATTGTGATTGATAACAAAAATAGCCGATCTCAACCTAAACAAAATAACCTACAGAATATATAATTTATGACTACCTATCCCTTTTGGAATACTTAAAAAAGCATTATCAAACAAAATGAAAAAAGCATAATCATGAGCATAAAAAATCCAACTAATATTAGATTCTGCAAACATCCACAAAAAAAGAAACAGTACAAAACAATGTATTACTAGAACCAATTTTAGGATGTTATAGTTTTTTAGTACGATTTAAATTACGGTTAATTGTTTTATAATATCGATGTTAGTCTTTGCTTCAGTTGAGAATTTTGGTTGGTATTGAAATAAAAACCGGTTTAGTTAAAAATCAAAAAAAAAAATTGACAGAGTAAACGTGTACGAGTCTACGAGAGTAATCATGTCGGCTGTATTTTGACACCTTAGTCGCGGAGTAGGTAATACGTGCTGCATCATCCTCTTAATCACTAATACTAATACACTAATTAAGTAGAGTAATTATTAAGGAAATGATGACGTGGCAAATCCGGTGCAGGCCACAAAATTTTGATTATTGTAGAGTGGCACTACACTACAACATCACTTCCTCTTCTTCCTCCTCATATTTATTACTCTCTCTTTCACAATATTCAGAAAAAAAACAATAAAAATTAAATGAGAGAAATTTAATTTTCGAATAAAAATTTCGGCATCAGCATAATCCGAGAGGCGAGAGAGTTGGGTTGGATCCGACGACGGCGGAGATGGCGAAGACTGGTGTTTTCGATTCGGATCCAACGGCGATTGCCAAAGCTAAAGAATTGAAACGTGAGATGAAGAGAATTCTGAGGAAAATCGAGGAAGAAGATTGTGATGGTTTGGGTGTTCCGACAATCGATCGGTTGCAAGAGGCTTTGTCTGCGTTGAGAGAAGCGACGATGAGGAAGGATAATATGGGGAAGTCTTCTTCTTTGGAGATGTTAGAGACTGTGTCTTGTCCTGAGGAGTTTCGTTGTCCTCTTTCTAATGAGCTTATGAAGGATCCTGTCGTTTTGGCTTCTGGGTTGGTTAGTGACGTCACCACATTCTGATTTTGGTTTTGGTTTTTCAATTGTTTTGAAGAATTCTCTGGTTTTTTATGACTTTGCTCATTGAAAGTTTTGGGAATTTTTATGAATTTCTTGATTTGTGTCGGTAGGAAAAATAAATCTTTAAGATTGATATTGGAACCAATTGGAATCTCAGAATTAATATAAACTTTTGATCTTTGTAGATAATTAGAGTGTGTGTGTATAATTGAATTGAAATTTTCAATTTTTGTGTGTTTTGCAGACATATGACAAGTTGTTTATCCAGAAATGGTTGAGTTCAGGGAACAGAACATGTCCCAAGACACAGCAAGTTTTGCCTCATACAGCTTTAACTCCTAATCTCTTAATCCGTGAGATGATTTCGAAATGGTGCAACAAGGTTGGACTAGAGGCGACGAGTCAGTTTCGTTCCAATCTTGTTAATGAAGAGGAAGCGGTGACGAGATCAGACCGTGAGATTTTCAATTCCTTGCTCTGTAAAGTCTCGACTTCGAATCTCCAGGAACAGAAATCAGCTGCTAAGGAGCTAAGACGATTGACTAGGAAAGGCACCGAGTTTCGAGCTCTGTTTGGTGAATCTTCGGATGAGATTACTAAGTTAGTGACTCCGTTAATACACGGGACAAATCCGGATGAGAATCTTCAAGAAAATGTGGTCACAACATTGTTGAACGTAGCGATACATGATGATAGCAATAAGAAGCTCGTATGCGAAAATCCTAACGTCATTCCTCTGCTGATTGATGCATTGAGGCGTGGCTCGGTAGCTACGAGAAGCAATGCTGCTGCAACGGTATTTACTCTGGCTGCGCTTGATTCGAACAAAGTACTTATAGGAAAATCGGGAATCTTGAAACCGCTTATCGATCTACTAGAGGAAGGGAATCCGTTAGCTATGAAAGACGTAGCTGCAGCGATCTTCACTCTATGTATCGCCCATGAGAACAGGAGTAGAGCCGTGAAGGATGGTGCTGTTAGGGTTCTAGGTAAGAAAATCTCAAATGGGTTATACGTCGATGAGCTGTTAGCTATCTTAGCAATGCTTGTTACTCACTGGAAGGCTGTGGAGGAATTGGGTGAGCTCGGCGGAGTTTCTTGGTTACTGAAGTTAACTCGAGAGAGCGAATGCAAGCGAAACAAAGAGAATGCGATAGTGATACTGCATACTATATGTTTCAGTGACAGGACAAAGTGGAAGGAGATAAAAGAAGAGGAGACTATTCATGGAACGATATCAAAGCTTGCGCGTGAAGGGACATCGAGGGCACAGAGGAAAGCAAATGGGATCTTGGACAGACTGAGAAAAGCTATGAATCTTACTCACACAGCCTGAGAGAAGAATCAGATCCTAAAAATCAACAATGTAAATTATCGAAAATCTCGCTTTTTCTTTTCCCTTGCTTTTTATTTTGGTTCTTTTGGCTTTAAGAATTTTTGTAAATTATTCATGTCTTTAGGATCTGAATGATTATGGTTTTCGTATATGAGATGTAAGTAAAAAAAATCTGTGTGAATAGTTTTCGTTTGGAATAAGATCAATGTTGGCTTTATTCAACTATGAATGCCTTAGTCAACAAGCAACTGTCTGTTATACATGTAATGTGAATATTTTTACAAATAGTTTGATATATTCTATAAAATGCAAGAAAAAGGCAGGTAAATAATGATAAGAATCACATGTATTTCGTTTGTTAGATTGTCTGGAAGTTCGTAAAGGAATTACGAAATTGTCATAAGGCTCGTGATTCGTAATAATTACGAATCAAATAGATGCTTGAAAGTTGGGAAAATGGAATATTTAATAGACAGAAGATAAGAATGTGGATTCATCCTTAACACAAAAAAAAAAAAAAAAAAAAAAAAAAAAAAAAAAAAAAAAAAGGGGGTTTTCCCCTAAAAAAAAAAAAAAAAAAAAAAAAAAAAAAAAAAAAAAAAGAAGAATGTGGATTCATCCTAAACCACTCTTTGATGTTTCCTCCACCCAACTTTCACAAGAAAAGCCAAGAAAAGCCAAGAAAAGAAAGAATTTGATTCTTTCAACTTTTTATCTACAAGTAGTAATGTTTACAATTAATTGATATTTTAAAAAAAAATGTAAAAACAAAAATAAAAACAATTCCCTTAAAAAAGAAACCGAATCATAAAATCCCACAATGGTGAGTTAACGTGTCCCCAGTGAAATCGTACACATATAAGGAAAATAGTTTTTATATCTTTATTTCCCACGACATATCACTTTGATCGTATCAATCTCATCATTTATTTAGTTTCCTAATGAATACAATCTTTATAACTGTTAAATCAGGAAAGTTTCCTTTTAAAACATTTTTGAATAATCTTCTATCTGCTGCTGGTATTAGAAAACCTGAATTTCATTAAGAGTTTGTTTCATTAATTGGCTAATTAATGGATTAATTAGTTCCTGTGGCTCTGCGATAAGCTTGAGCACGAGAGTTCGAATCAACCTCTCCGCAACGCAAAAGACTGAGAAATGGCCCAATTAATATGTTGAAAGTTGAAACGGTAAGGCCAATGTACCAAAGAAGTAAAGATATATATATACACGGCAGGCAGAGAATCTTACACTGAAAACACTGGCAAGCTAAAATCACACGAATCACAAAACTAATCTGTGTTATGTTCACTTCCCTGAGTACTCAATTTCTTATACGCTGCTTCATTGAGTGTACGTTAAGCCCCATCTGTATCATCAACCCGTCTTGTAAGCCCAGGCGTGTTTGTCTAGATAAGCAGCCACTGCCTCTTTGATAGCTAGATTTGGAACGAGCTTGGACTCGTCGATTTTGTCACGCGTTATAGGATCAAACTTCCCCACCTGGAAAGTGTTTAAACGACCAGGCCTTACCACGAATGAACAGAAACTAGAGATCCATGCACAGCTGTAAAGAGTGATGGTGATAAAATGCTAACCTTCTGAATATGTTCAAGGATCGCTGCTCTTTCATATGTAACCCCACTTGGAGAAATCACAGGATCTCTGAATATATCAAGAGTAATGTTGCAGCACAAATAATCTGGCACCTGAAAAAATGAACCAGAATCTACTAACCTCAAATTTTAAACAGAAGAGGGGTCTTATAAAGGTTTGAAAGAAAATTAATGCACCTCAGTTTGTTTGTCATCTATTGCAGCTTTCTCAAACACTCTATCAAGAGCTTTCAATTGCTCAGTATGGGATGAATAGGCTTCTTGTGAAGATTCTTCTGTTCGTGACATGTCTATAGCACGTTGTTGATTAAGAGCAGCCTCGTAAGTTTCCCTAAGACGAACATGTATGATTCCATAAAGCCACATTGAAGCATAGTTCCAAATAGAACAATTGCTTTGAATTAAGAAAGAGACAGAACCTACTTCAAACTATTCAATTCCCATGAGCGCCTGGCAGACTCCAGTTCCCATTCCATGTATTTTGCCTTAGCAAGCTCTTCCCATATTTCGTTTACCATGTATCCTGTTGGATTTGCGCCTCTTCCAAGATCTAAAGCCTGTACGAAATGTATCCACCTGAAGTTAGCATTTAGCAAGAAGCAGGCATCAAAACTATTGTTTTGTAGCATTAATGATTTCCACAAAGCAACCCACCCCTCGTAATCTTCTCACTAATCTCAGTATCCACAGTATCAACTAAGAGAATTTTCAAAGGAAAAAGATGGAGACTAAAGTGGTACCTAACATCTTTTTTAAGATGCTTGCAAACTACACTACTTAGGTGTCAAACGAGTACAAACTCATGTCCATTAATAACTCAAATAGAAGAGTTCAGGATAAACAAGGATTTTATACCCTTTGCAACTGTTTGACTCCATCTGCATATTCTTTCTTCTGCAATAATGCAAGACCTAGCATGTAGTGGGCCTGCCACAGAACATAAATGCAAAACCTCAATATGAGAGAGGGAAAGGATCAAATAATCCCAAAAAGAAAAGACCAACAAACACAAAGAAAACTAGATAGATTCCAAAAACAGCAAGCCGAACAAAAGAGAATCGTCTAAATATCTTTAAAAAAGAATCAAACCTTGACGGAATTGTGGTCGAGCTGGATAGCCCTGCGACAATCCTCTTCAACCCTAGTCCAATCACTGAATTTGATGCCATTCACCCACAAGAAAACAAGCCAAACATAAACAACAAAATGCATATAAACTACTTATGCAAAGGAACTGATCAGAAGTATATAGTTATTTGACAGAACATACATACTTTCGCTTCATGTGGCAAAGAGCTCGATTAGTCCAATAAACAGGAACATTTGGGGACAATGTGATCGCCTTTATAATAACAAAAAGAACAAGAACACGCATATGAATATAATTCATTAAAACAGTTTGATAACTTATCAATGAACACATAAAGATTCCTAAATTCCAACCAAAACCATTTGTAATCAATCGTATATTCTCGAATACACTCAATCTGAAACGAATTTGGATGAAATTAAGCCTTGATTACATAGAATTCGTCTAATCTCAGGATTCTGAACCCACACGCAGATCTGAATCAAATTCTACGACTAACCCCAGAATCCAAAACCCTAAAACGATGAAATGAGAGCAGGAAAGTGAAAAGCGAGTGAGAATTATGAACCTCGGTATAAGCATCAATGGCCGCACCAAAACGTTCTTTCTTAAAGCAACTGTTACCATCTTCCTTTAACCGCTCGGCTTGTTTTGCCGTCATAGGTGAAACCACGCTTGGCGCCATCTAAGCCAATCCGAACCGAAATGAATCGCTTCGTTTATGGTAATCGTCTCTCTCGTCGGAAACGAGTGCGTAGGATCTTCCCGGCGAGAAGAAGCCGCGAAATTGCTTAAGGAAGAAGAGAAGACGAAAAGGCGAAATTGGTTATTATTTTTTTTAAAAAAGACTAGAAGACTCTTTAACGGGTCAGCCCAATAAGACTTGGAGCACTAAACGGGCCGTCTCGTTTCTTTCTTTTAATTATCCTAAGCTGGTCACTGGCCAGTGTAAATTTTTAATCAATAAACATCTATCCAATGGTAATACTTTATTACTCATCATGCGGTTTTTATAAATATAATATATATTAATAGATTTTAGTGTTAATTTTATTTATGAGTATCTAAATAAGATTTTAGAGATTCTTAAACAAGAGCTCCAAGTGCATTTGTCTCTATTTTTATTTTTATTTCTTTTAAATTAAAACTCTTATTAAAAACCCACCATTAGACATGCACTTATATTTTATAAGTTGATTACTTTTACAAATCATAAAACCTCTAATTGAAAATTGAAATTCAAATTAAGGCGATATAAGAAATATACTTTTCTGTTTTATGATAAGTGTCGTTCTAATTTTTTTTTCTCGGTTTACATTTGTAATGCAAATTTTACATTAAGTTCATATTTTAACTATAAATTTAAAGAAAAATAATTTTACAATATTAAAAACTACAATTTTTAATATATAGAAATTGTAATATGTTTTAATAACTTTAAATATATATAAATTGTAATATTTATTTCAATTTTCATATTTTAACTATAAATTTAAAGAAAAATAATTTTACAATATTAAAAACTACAATTTTTAATATATAGAAATTGTAATATGTTTTAATAACTTTAAATATATATAAATTGTAATATTTATTTCAATTTTCATATTTTAACTATAAATTTAAAGAAAAATAATTTTACAATATTAAAAACTACAATTTTTAATATATAGAAATTGTAATATGTTTTAATAACTTTAAATATATATAAATTGTAATATTTATTTCAATTTTCATATTTTAACTATAAATTTAAAGAAAAATAATTTTACAATATTAAAAACTACAATTTTTAATATATAGAAATTGTAATATGTTTTAATAACTTTAAATATATATAAATAGTAATATTTATTTCAATTTGTGTAAAAATAGTTCGAATGACACTTATTCACAAGGTCTATCCTTCAATATAGCACAGAGACTTTTAGACTCGGTAAGTTCTCTTTCAGACTTAGGAAGTTCTCTTTCAGTTCAGACTTAGTAAGTTCTCTTTTAAATCCAGCTTTATTAGGGTTTCTCTGCTTTTGGCTCTCAAGATTTTCAAATGTAGACCTCTGGACTTTATCCTTTTCCTTCTCTAGATCTGGATTTCTGCATCATGAATCAAGAATCATGCATTACAACTATTTTGATATATATTCTTAGTGCCATATATGACATTGACTTATAAAGAACTTTCAATAGAAGATAGATACCTCTTGTTGTTCCCGTTCCTCTTTGAGTTGGTTATTCAAGATTTCACACTCAGCGACCTTTTCTTTCAGTTTCTCATTGGCATCGGTATATCGTTCTCTCAATGATTTGAGTTGACTCCGTAAGCCATCGACGTTGAAGAAGTTTTGTGTTTCTTTAGTGTCAGACATCTAATTACAATTATTTTTGTAATAATGTTTTAGACTTTCTATTTATTTTCTTTACATACGGTATACATGCATGTGTATTTCTTTAATTTTCTTATTATTAGCGTTTTCTATAATTATAAACATTGTATAAGTATGAACGTTTGTTTAGTCACTCGATCAAAAGGTTCTTTATACTTTATAGCAAAATTAGCATATGAGAACTCATAATTTGTTTAGGACTTATGCATATCAAAGCTTGTATATTAAATTGTGTTAACTAACAATGGAAAAGCATTGAGGACTAAAACGTGTGCAATTTATTCTAATCCTTTTTTCCACCTAAACAATCTTCCTCCATCTCCACGGATTTTAATTTTATTTGAAGTCTTTACTTTATTGTCTCTTCGGTATGTAAACTGGACTTTTAAGATAAATTAGTAAGACATGTGACAAACATATGCCAAAAGAAAAAACAGATCGAGACACACAATTGTCGACAAATCCAAATCTTATGATTTTTTTAATTAAATAAAATCTTGACGTAGATATTTGTTACATGCTCTATCCTAATTCTCGGCACATATCCTTGCTCAAATTTGGAATACTTAATTAAAAATCATACATAAAATATACAAAAAAGAATATCGGATTATTTAAAGAGTCACATGGTTCCATATAAATGAAAAGATCGTAATATAAATATCTGAATATTTAACAACTATCTTAATATCTAGGCAAGAAAAATACCTTCTATAAAATATCAAAATACGCTAAAGATAAGAGGCCAGTATAATATTTTCCCACAAACCACGTGAACAAGAAACACATAGGGATTGTGTAAAACGTCACCTGTGAGATAATGCTTATGTAAGCATCCTTTTATATCTTCTTGTCTACATCTCATGAAAAACCGGATAACAAAAAAAGCAAAAGAGAATAATTTCCATTTCTATTATTGACGAAATAAAAAAAGTCGACTTTTCACCTAGAGGTATCAATTTATAGAAATTTGGAGGGAACATTTTTACTGAAATTTGGTATTGACATTTTTCATCATATGGGGTCTATAGACCTAATTTCCATTTAAAAACGATTCTAGAATATAATGAAAAGAAATACAAACAAAACAAAGAAAATAAAAGGTGAAATGAGAATTAAGTAATTGAGTGAGACGGGAATTGGTTGAGATTCAAAGTTGCCCAACAACTAGGAAAGAAAAAAACAAAGTGAGAACACAAAATAACAAAAGGAAACTTCCTATAGGTGCCCATTTGTTCAAAATTTATTGACATTGTCGTTGGGAATTAATCAAAATTTTCGTCCCTACATCTTTCTTTTCAAATTTGAAATTCAATTTGTAACAAATATCACTTATATT
Source organism: Odontarrhena argentea (assembly GCA_900406245.1). Taxonomy (NCBI): domain Eukaryota; kingdom Viridiplantae; phylum Streptophyta; class Magnoliopsida; order Brassicales; family Brassicaceae; genus Odontarrhena; species Odontarrhena argentea. The sequence goes on along the minus strand of OVAF01000654.1, from coordinate 16,947 downwards.
ATAATATAATTCTACTAAAGTTATGTTCTCATTTCCTATCTCATATTACCAACCTTTAATGGTGGCATCTTTATGAGCATCATATACCACGATCAAATCTACTTTTACTCAAACAAGAATATTCTTTTCTAGTGAACGTCTATTTTTTGGTTCTCACATAATAGAATTATTTGCTAGATTTTCAACATTTTCTATATTAATTTACAGAAATCTTTCAAAAAAATTTAAATTGTCAAAAAGTAGAAAACTCGTTTTATATTCTCCCAATTTAAAGTTATCTCCTTCTTCATACCCCCAATTTATCATTCACTTTTGCTATATTTTCCAACCTTTAATTTGTTTACTTTCTATTATTTTTCCAACCAAAGCTATAGTAAAAGTCATGCATGTAAAGAAGAAAAAGAAATACATTTCAACTCATTTGACTGAACACAAATAAAAAAGTTGACAAAAAGATAAATGTAAGCAAAATAATACACACGCCACTTGGAGTCGTAGTCAACTATCCAAACAAAACACGCACTCTCCACATGCTCTACCCAAATCCCTCCTTCTCCTCACCGTCATTATTTACTATTACAAGTCAACTCAACACGTGTCATCATCTTACCAATCCTCCATCATACACCCTGACACACCGGATCAAACATCCACAACTCGAGGAGTAACCCTACTTCTATATAACAAAACGTTACACTGATCTTATTATTACCAAACACACAGAACCATGTCTTCCTCACCTCTTCTTGCCTTAGCCGTTCTTTGCTTCGTCTCTCTAATCTCGCCGGCCATCTCACAATGCTCAACACAAAACCTCAGAACACCATTGCAAACATGCCTAGACTTACCAGTACTAAACTCGAGTCTCCACTACACATACAATGCCACAAACTCATCACTCTCCGTCGCCTTCATCGCCACTCCACTTTCACCCAGCGGTTGGGTCGCTTGGGCTATTAACCCGAATCTAACCGGTATGGCCGGTTCTCAAGCCTTCGTAGCTCACAGATCTAGTAACGGGTCCGGGGTACTTGTCAAGACCTACGACATCCGTAGCTACCATGAATTGAACCAAGGAAGACTCTCTTTCGACTATTGGAATCTACGTGTTGAGTCCATGGGTGATAGAATCGCCATTTACACGACGGTTAAAGTTCCGGTAGGGGCTGAGAAGGTGAACCAAGTGTGGCAGACCGGTGGAGCTTGGAATACTTCTGCTGATCGTCCTGGGATACATCCGGTTGGTCCCGATTCGCCTAATAAGAAATCTGTGGCTGAGTTAAAACTCGCTGGTGGTGGTACTGGCTCGAGTACTAGTCCTCCAGGGAATGCGGGTTCGATGTTGAGAAAAGTTAGTTTTGGGGTTAATTTTGGAGTTTTCGTTTTGTTGGGTTGTTTTTTAATTTTCTGAATATGAAGAGTACGTGAGTCTTTTTTTTTTTTAATTCTTACTTTTTCGTTTAATTAAATGGAGGTCCCCATACTTTTTACTGTTTTAGTTTTTAGAGCCGTGTACTTTTTTTCCTTTTTATATATGTTCTCCACATTATTGAGACTTATTGGATCGTATGGACCATTACTACTATCATCTTATCTTATCTTGCTTAAAGAATTTCTTCCTGCAGCCAGTTCATTTAGATATTTTGTTAAGATATATATGATTTTTTTTTGAAATATAGATTTTTCTCCATTTCATTTGGTGATGGTTTGTTTGGAAGTTGAAGAAAAGTTATTGTCTGTCCGTTACGTTGTCTTCACTGACGAAGAAACATCGATAAGTGATGAAAAACGGATTTTGTTTTATTGTTAGTGGTCCAAAATATGTTATTGATATGGCATTATTATACTAACATGAATTTATCGTTACAAATCCAGAAATTTTTAGTCGTTAATGGTCTAGCTTTTTGGTTTAAAGATATCGCTAAAACACTTGGACGTTATATTGTAAAATTGTGTACAAAAATATATTCTTTAAATTGGTTAAAGCCCAACTCTAAACAATGGGCCAAAAGGCCATTACGTATATTACCTATACGGCCCAAAAATATAGCCGCATATACCTTTTGATCCCTCCTCCGTCTCCCGTCGTCGTGGTCATCCCGCTACATAAACATTAACACTCTCTTTTTAAGGCGCTTCCTTTATCTTCGTCTTCTTCTTTCTCAAATCTCAACCTCAACATCCCCATTTTCAAAAAAAACCCAAACCCTCGAATTTTACCATCGCAGTCATCTTGATTTCCGATTTCAGAGCATTATTACATGGTGGTTATCCAGTAATGGAGTCGATACAGAGCCGAGTGGAATCGTGGATCAGAGACCAGAGAGCGAAGTTTTTTCGGGTTTCATGGGGACCACTTCAATGGAAGTTTCGGTGGCCACCGTGGAACGGAGGAGATGGCGATCAGAGGATTAAGATCCGACTTGAGTATGAGAAGCGGAAAAAGCAAATTGAGGATCTTTGTCTTTCCCTTAAATCCGAATCGGTCGAAGATTTACAGGACTTACTTTGTTGCATGGTACTCTCCGAGTGTGTTTATAAGGTAATAATGTCTAATCGAATTGAATTTACAAGGAACATTTGCATTTGTATAATCAATACTTTTGGTTAAGATATTTTGTTAGTTAGTTAATTAGTTAGTTAAGGTGGAAATTAGCTTGTATGCGTGTAAAGTCTACTCAGTACCCAAATTGAATATTGTTTCCTACATTATATTATCGGTCTTCTTGTTTATTCAGTCTCTCTGTTTTGTATCCTTTTTATTCTCCTGTTACTTAAACGTAGTTATGTGATTAGAGGTGGATGAGTTTTGAGAAGTTGCTATTTATGCTATTGCATTGTTATGGTGTTTCTGATAGAGACCTGCAAGTGAGATGGTTCGTGCTGTAAACAAATTTAAAGCCGATTTCGGTGGCCAGCTTATCTCGTTGGAGAGAGTTCAACCTTCATCAGATCACGTTCCTCACAGGTTAGCTGTTGGAAAGATTTTTCAACTTCCTTTAATGTCTTTGCTTTCTACTTTATAGAAATATATCTGAATATATCTCTATTTCAATATAATCTGTATGCTTTAATCACTACTGATATATTTAATGAGTGATGGTTCCATTTGGTCTATTTCACTAAATGGGTATGATTCCTAATACTTAAAGCTGATTTTCTATTTCATGCAGGTATCTACTTGCGGAGGCAGGTGATACATTATTTGCATCCTTTGTTGGGACCAGACAATATAAGTAAGTCTTGGAGTTTCTATTCTGTGGGAAACAAAATAGGTCAGATGTGAAAGATATGTTTTTCATTCGTCCATGTATTCTAGGGACATCATGGCTGATGCTAATATACTTCAAGGCCACATATTTCATGATGATGTCGCAGAGGATGAACCTATACAAAGTGATGCACAGAATAATAATGGAGAGCAACTTCAGAATTCTCTCGGATCAAATGGCAAACGACTAAGACAGAAGGCCAAACCTGCTGCTCATCGGGTATGCTCGTGGCACCATTGTTATAGACTTTCCCATTTTTTATTGTATCTCTAGTACTGTGATTTTATGCAAGGTTTAAACAATTTCTTTCTTCTGAAAGGATCCCCTTAAATTTTTGTCAACTAGGGATTTTTGGCTCGTGCTAAGGGCATACCTGCTCTGGAGCTGTATAGGCTTGCTCAGAAAAAGCAACGGAAACTTGTATTATGTGGACACTCACTTGGTGGAGCTGTAAGTTTCATTGCCTTAGATATTTATACCCTTTTTAAACTCTCAGGTTTTGTATTTTTTTTTTTTTTTTAAAATTGTAGGTAGCTGCATTAGCTACACTCGCCATATTGAGGGTTGTTGCTGCCTCTTCTTCAAAGAAAGACAATCGAAATATTCATGTCAAATGTATAACCTTTTCTCAGCCTCCTGTTGGAAATGCCGCGTTGAGAGAGTATGTCTTTTGAGTACTAGTTTAACATACGCCTGGGCTTAGTAAGAGCATTCTCATTTTTCTTTTTCCTCGTTTGGTTCATTTTGCAGCTACGTACATGAAAAAGGATGGCATCATTATTTCAAGAGCTATTGTATACCTGAAGATTTGGTCCCCAGGATACTATCTCCTGCATATTTTCATCATTACAATGAGCAAAGAATGTCAATGGCTGGCAAGACTGAAGCTAAAGATTCGTCCTTGTCAAAACAGAATGGTCAGGGTGTAACATCAGGGACAGAAAAGACTACAGGTAATGAACACGAGCAGTTAGTCATTGGTGTTGGCCCTGTTCAGAACTCATTCTGGAGGCTTTCAAGATTAGTCCCCCTAGACGCTGTTAGAAAACAACTGGATAAGTATGTAGGAAAGAAACTGGATCCTGCAGAGACTTCAACTGCCAATGAATCTGCAGCGTCAGCTCCTATCGATGACGTGGTTATCGGACCACAATCTCTTGAAATAGAAGAGGGTAGAGATGGTATATCTCTCAAGCCGTTGCCAAATTCTGGTAACGAACAAACCGATAATGGAAGGAGTGGAGGAAAGACCAATTCACCTGATGGATTTGGAAATCGTTGGGGCAGAGTTCCTTCTTTACCGTCTTACGTACCATTTGGAGAGGTAGATATTTATAACTTATACTATACAATACTCTTTACTCCTTAATCTACTTGAATCTGTCAGCAATTTGCCAAGATTGGCAATGCTAATTCTATTTTTTCTTGTAAAATTTGGTTCCTTAGAAAATATTGACAGCTCATTGTTTATTACGCGTGTCACAGCTATATCTCTTGGGCACTTCTTCTGTGGAATCACTTTCAGAAGGAGAGTACTCTAAGTTGACATCGGTACGAGCTTCCTTTGCGTGTAAATATGATAGCAAGTGTGTTAGTCTCAACTACTGAATGTATTTATAACAACTTTAGGCGCTTATTTATTAGAATAGTTGATGTCTTGAAGCTCAATTTACTGCATTTGGGCCCTGTCATTGCATGCTTATCTTCATATTCAGTTTCTGGTTGAGGTTCTCTTATTTGGTTGCATTCTTCTGGCAAAGATATTTTCAGGTCAGATCTGTGATTACCGAACTGAGGGAACGTCTTCAATCACATTCTATGAAATCCTATAGGTCTCGCTTCCAGAGGTTAGTTCCTCTCACTCTAGGCCGATTACTTCTTGATTCATGCGTAAGCAGGTGATGTAGTCTTGGTAGGATTTTTCACTGACATGCCTTTTTGTGCTGTAGAATACATGACCTCTGCATGGATATTGATGGATATTTCGGAGTGGATCAACAGAAGCAGTTTCCACATCTACAACAGTGGCTTGGACTTGCTGTTGGTTGTAGTGTAGAACTTGGGCACATCGTTGAATCACCGGTTATAAGAACCGCCACTTCTGTCGCTCCTCTTGGCTGGAATGGTGTTCCTGGTGCTAAGAACGCAGAGCCTCTAAAAGTTGATATCACTGGATTTGGCTTGCATTTGTGTTCTTTTGTTCATGCACAAGTGAATGGCAACTGGTATAATCCGTTATGGCTTCTTTTTTTCTAATGGATGACCAATATTGTGATACAGTTGTTAAATATCAGTAATTAACTCTCTTTAGGTGCTCAACTACTGTGGAATCCTTCCCTTCAACACCTGCTTATTCTTCAGATAATGTAGAACGCACAGAACTACAAAAAATTAGGGTGGTTATTGGAAGTCCTCTGAAACAACCTCCAAGCAATCAGATAGTTGAAGATCCTTTAGTTCCTATGTTCTCGTCTGTTGGGTCAAACACTGGTTCGATGAAGGAAGGAATTGATTTAGGATTTTTTCAAGAGGACAAGTTTGTTCGTCCTGAAGGTTTGGAGGACTTGTATATATTCTGCACTAGTGATTTCGCTACTGTGGCTAAAGAGGTTGAGGTCAGAACACGGAGGGTGCGATTACTCGGGCTCGAGGTACCTCCGTTTCTTTTATCGTTGGGATAACATTTCGTGCTTCTGTGCATTGCATTGCAAAAAATTATTTAATCTGGATTGTTTGTCTGTACAGGGTGCTGGTAAAACCTCTCTATTCCGGGCATTGCTGGGTCAAAGCATGCTGAACTCGATGACCCATTTGGAAAATCTGCAGATACAATCAGATGTTCAAGAAGGTATTGTTGGTGGTGTTTGCTACTCAGACACAGTAGGCGTAAACCTGCAGGTTGATTTCTTCATATTCTGGTTCCACAAGTTTTAAGTTCATTTTTACCTAGTTATTAAATTCCTTTTGGTATTCTGTTGCAGGAGCTGCATTTGGAGGTTTCTCGCTTTAGAGAAGAACTATGGAAAGGAGTCCGAAACCTAAGTAAGAAGATAGACTTAATTATTCTTGTGCACAATCTATCTCACAGAATACCACGCTACCAGAACTCGACGACACAACAGCAACCAGCACTTGCTCTTCTGTTAGACGAGGTTAAATCTCTCGGTATCCCTTGGGTCCTTGCCATTACAAACAAGTTCTCAGTCAGTGCACACCAGCAGAAAGCCATGATCGAAGCTGTTCTTCAAGCATATCAAGCGACACCAAACTCAACAGGAATTGTCAACTCTATCCCGTATATTATTTCTGGCTCTGGAAGTTCCCCATTGCCTTGGGCAGCTGTGAATGCCGGTAATGAAGGGAAGCTGATATTCTCTCCACTCGACCTTGTCAAAAAGCCTTTCCAGAAAAAAGACACCGTTTTTCCTGTGGATGGTGTGAATTCCCTTACCCAGCTTGTCCATCGTGTCCTTCAAACTCAAGAAGAAGCTTGCTTTCAGGTTTGAGGACTCTCTCCTATTAATACAGTACTTGATGGAAAAAATGTGTTAGATATCAATGTAATGCCCAAGTCGCTTTGATGTTTATATCTTATCATCAAACTTTCAGGAACTTGCTAGAGACAGACTGCTGGTAGAACTAGCTAAAGACCGTCCTGTTGATGGTTCACAGACAAAGCAATCGTCGATGTCGGCAGCAGCCGTGGGAGCTTCCCTGGGAGCTGGTCTTGGCCTTGTTTTGGCAGTAGTAATGGGGGCTGGTTCTGCTTTACGGAAGCCCTGATTGCAACTCACTCAACCACTAGATCTGTTAGATATATCTTGATATGTACATATAGTTTTACTAGAGTTGGATTTCAAAGTTCACTATCTTAGCCATTTTCTCTATTCAGTCTAGTCATTGGCCTAATCCCACGAACAGTATCAAAACAAAACAGATTGCAAAGATCTTACAAGTCCAAATGGATAAATATAAAACCTTAAATAATGTTTTCTCTGGTACAAACATCGAAACAAGATTTGCTCCAAATTCATCGGGAACAACAAGACGGATTCCGCCAAGAGCTCTCGGCACCATCTTGATTGTTAACAAGACTAACTCGGTTAACCGAAAGCTCAGCCTTGTAAGCATCAGAGTTGAGAAGCTTCCTGCTGACATTGGTGAAAATCTCTCTGATGACAATCTCAAAGGCCTTGTCTACATTAGTGGCGTCGAGAGCCGATGTCTCCATGAAGAACAATCCTTCCTCCTCCGCAAGAGCCTTCCCTTCTTCCACACTCACCGCCCTGATATTCTCCAGATCACATTTGTTCCCAACTAGCATTTGAGCCACCGCCGTGTCACAATGAGCTTCCAGAGAGGTAACAAAAACAAAAGTGTTAAAAGAGTTCTGTTTGGTCTCACAAAACTAACACAAATTGGTCCAAAACAGAGAGATTATGTATCACATTGATGTTGCTCAATTCTCAAAAAGATCTCACATTTCCTCAAGATTTTCATTACCAACAAGAAAAGGAAAAAGACAGAAGTGAAAAGGAGACTACACTTACTGTTGAGTTCTTGAAGCCAACGTTTGACACTTTCGAAAGTGGAACTTCTGGTAATGTCATAAACAATAAGAGCACCAAAAGCACCTCTGTAATAAGCAGAAGTAACAGCTCTAAACCTCTCCTGACCAGCAGTATCCCAGATCTGAGCTTTCACTTCTTTCCCTTCGATCTCCACCAACTGTGTCTGAAATTCAACTCCTATTGTCGCTTTTGAGTTCGTGTCGAACTCATCTCGAGAAAATCGAGACAGTAAGTTCGATTTTCCGACAGCTGAATCTCCGATTAAGACAATCTTGAACAGATACTCTTCTCCTCGATCGTCTTCCTTACCCATCTTCTTCTTCTTCTGGTTTTCTCTCTCTCTCTCTCTCTCTCTCTCTCTCTCTGTGGAGAAATGTTTGGAGCTTTGAAGGCTTTGATAAGTGGTAAAGTGGTGAGAGACAGAGCTGCGTGATTGGCGGGTTTATAATAAAAGCTTCATTAGTTCTTTATTAATTACGTTTAAGCATGTTAATTAGGGTATGTCAAAGTTCTCTTTTAAGGTAATGCCTTAACCTTCTTTGACTTGATTCAGGTGTATGATTAATGTTATTACTTGTTGTCATATATTTTTTATTTGTACAATTTTGGGGGTCAATTATTCCAAATTTTAGCAATGAAAATGAAGAAATAGTTGAGATTTATGATTGATAAAGTGTTCGAGGGCAGAGTGGAATTAGTTGTATTTATTAATTTTATAGGTTAAAAGTTAAAACTTACTTTTCTCAACAACACCTTTTTTATTAAAGTTTTGTCATATTTGTTTTCACCAACATTTCAAATTCAAACTACATTTCAACAAAACTTCAAAAGCCACTACCACTCTAGTCTTACTTCTAATTCTTTAAAATCTCATATTGTTCATGGTAGAGACTGGAAAAAAATAGTTTAGCTGAATTAGATTTTATTAACTGAAGACAAACGATACATTTCGCAACAACATTTTTTTTTGTTAAAAGTTTTCTAATATTTGTTTTCACAAAGTATGGTTACATATATTTACATAACAAAGTAACTGAGTTTGTGCATAAGCCCTTGAGAGGCTGCTTTAGTTGTTTGCTTTACCCCAACTTCTTGGGAAAGGAATGGCGTCTTTGATATCAGGAAGTCCGGTCGCAAACAGAAGCATATGTTCCATCTTTAGGCTTATTCCTGAATGCCTCACTGTCCCATGCCTCCTTAGATCTAAATACCACTCGTACTTCTCCCTTGTAAATCCAAATTCCCGGATCCTCGCATCCAGAATCTCAAACCGTTCTTCGTTTTGGCTCCCGGTGATCACAACACCAATCTGCAAAGAAAGTTGAGGGCCTTCGTAATATTCTGCAACTTGGAATTCCTAAATTTAGATCACAGTGTGTTTTGGTTATCTTCTTACCTTTGGCACCACCAGATCAAATGCTGCTACAGTCTTCTTATCCTCGTTCAACCGTGTGTAAAATGGTTTAACAGCTTTCGGGTAGCTATGTATAATTACAGGACCGTTGTAGATCTCATCAGTTAGATAACTGCCACATTAAACGGTGATTAGAGAATTCAAGAATGGGACCTTAAGAAAAATAGACACAAATGCATTATCCATAAGTAAAAACAATACCTGAAATGCTCCTCTGTTAAAGCAATGCCCCATTCCGGCTTGGACTCAAATTTTCTAGTGGTTGCCTGCTTTTAGAGATTCAGATCATTATGATATGGCAATACAATCAGTAGATGAAAACTACTTAGGTTTTGAGAGTGTTATACCTTTTGCAGAATACTAATCACTTCGGTGTAGGAGAATCTCAAAAGAGAATTAGAGGCTGTTGTTTCAAGACGTGTGGTGATGGTCTTCTCAACTCGTTTAGATATGAATTTCATGTCTTCATGGCGATTTTCCAGAACATATTTACAGAGAAACTTGAAGAATTCATCAGCACAGTCCATAGCATCCTGTAATATCCAAAATAATCAAGTTACTATTTGTCTGATATCATTGGATAGCATTTACCAAAATCAATGTTTTAAGTATCTTACATCCAGTTCCGAGAAAGCCATCTCGGCTTCCACATTCCACGTCTCTGCCAAATGCCTTGGGTTATCGATTTTATCAGCTACAAATCTTGGTCCAAAGGTATAAACTTTTCCAAGTGCAGAGGCATAGCTCTCAAGATGAAACCTCCCAGAAACAGTCAGATAAGCGTCACGACCAAAGAAATCGTTCGAGAAATCAAGCTTCTCAGATTGAACTAAAGTTGCTGTCTTCGGTTTTTGTTTCGTCTCAAGCTGCGATGCAAGATCACTTGTTTTCTTCAAGTCATGTACAGCAGCAACCATAGCTTCTTTATTGCTGTCTGATCTCTTGAGGTGATCAATAAGCCTAGTCTTTTCCTTTATTGCAGCCTTTACAGCGTCAACGCTAAATCCATCTTTTTCTTTTTCTTTGACAGGCTTCTTCTCCTCTTTGTCAACAATTTTACCTGAAAGAGTAGCGACCCTAAACATCTCGCCGAATCCAGTGTTTGTTATGACTGGTACTTGAACATACGTAAATCCATTGTTCTGAAAGAATGTGTGGCTCGCTAAGGTTAGCGCACTGTGGACTCGAGTCACCGACCCAACCTTCACCAACAATAAGAGAAATCTAGATTAGCTTGATTGCTCTTTCATGACATTATACAGAGAAACAGACAACACCAGCTTTTTAACGTAATTGAACATAGCCTTAACATCTGTGAAAAATCTTTTACCGTAGTGGTTCGAGGCCTGAAATGAGAGAAGTCTCTAAGCATATGCAAAGGAAGCTGTTTCTTCGACAATGGATACTTGTCTGGATCCACTGTTCCTACATGAAGAAGCTTCTCCGCTTCAAGCTCAATCACATGCTTTGCAGAAGCAGCTATTGGTAGTCTCAACACACCTTCTGCAACAATACATGTCCCAAGAGACATAAGCTGAGTCGTTGGAACACTCGACAATGTAGAATCAACAACAACCTGAAAACAAAAAAAACAAAAGTTGAAAATTTAGTTCTCTTGGGCATTTCATCAAACATGTTACGCACAAAATCGTAACTAAAATCAACTACCTGAAGACTTGAGACGGAGGAGCCATCACTGATCAAAAAGTACAAAGTATACTCTGTTGATGGCGCCGCCTTCTGAGCAGCTTGTGCCGGTTTATCGAAAATCGGATAAGTCTTTCCACCGCCACTCAAAACATCGAAAAGCTTCTTGAAAATGTTCATTTTGGACTGAATCATCTCCGTACACTTGATATTCGTTGTCGTATGAACTTGATCCCCACCGGTCGATGGCGAAGTGACGAATACAGGCGGGGGAGGAGGAGGAGAGTCTTTCTTAACAGCTCTAGATGACTTAACCCAACCACCGACCACAACTCTTTTTCCGGCTAGTCTCGCACCACCGTCGCTTCGGTCGAGCAGAGTCTTTAACTCGACCCGTTTGGAATACTTCGACAAAAGAACAACATGATTCGGAGAAACATCATCTTCTTGATGGGTTTTTCCGAGAGATTCCATTTTGGGTAATTGAAGAAGATTAGAAGAAATTGAGAGGGAGATTTGAATGTGAATGTAGTGATGTTTGTTGAATTGGAGAAATCAAAATCAAAGACATGATTATATATAAACATGATTTACTTTGAGATTAGAGGAAGTTTAGATTGTTGGAACAAGGAAAAGGATTGTTTTTTTCTTACGGAGAGATACAGAGAGAGAGAGAACAAGGTTTGGTTTTTTGGTAGTTTAGATTCGCGGGAACTGTGAGAGAATATTAAATTTTATAAAGTTTATACTATAATCCAAAACAGGCCCAATAGGTTATTAACCCCTTAAAGGCTAATAATAGGCCCAAATATTGTAAACTGTGAGACAGAATCTGATTACTTGCAGAGGAATTTAGCATTGAAAGGCCTAACTCTGTTCCTTACTCAGTTCATCTTGTAGAGGAAGTGAGGAACATATGTCCCAAAAGCAAACGAGAAAAACGTGCAGTAGTGAGACAATTATTTGTGCAGCTAAACAAAAAACGAAGAGTTAACTAAAGGCTTAGAGTATTGATAAAAGGTAATGTAGCCATTTTGCTTCATATTCATCAAGCTACTCAAATCCATTACCTGCAAGTTCATGAAAGTGTTATTAACTAAGCAGCATTAAGGATAGAATAAATGCATCATAATCATATTCCTGAAAGAAACATACCATTCCGCAAATCATTAAACGGTGACAGTTCGACAAAGCTCAATGGCAGGAACATTCCAAGATGAAAGCAGAGGCTTGAGTGATTCAACCTTGCCCCAAATCTCACCGTCTTGACGTATTTCCAAAGCAATCTCTATGAGCAAAACCCGGTAATACATCGGATAAAACTGGCTCTTAAGGCCTCCCAGAATCACCAACTTTCCACCAAGATTCACCATTCTAGACCCATCATAATCAAACAGATTATTGGGCAAGTTGGCTGAAATATGTACACCGTTCACAGGTCTCCAACGCCCTGTCTTTGGATCATACACAATAACTATAGATCCTTGACAAAACCCAGTATCAATGGTGTATAGCCTATCATCAACCACACAACAAGACTTGCGCCACTTACTCAAATCACTTCTTTCGCTCCATTGTTCCCATCTATCTTGTTTAGGTTCGTAAGACCACCAATGATCAGGACCCGAAATGTAAACCTTCTCTTCCATAACCACATATGTTGTAAACTCTGCTTTCGTACAAGCGTAAGGGTAAGGACCAGGGACAGGACTCCAAACCCGAGTCTCGAAATCGAACACTTCCGCCCAATCCTCACCATGCATCTCACAGCCACCGATCACATAAATCTTCCCGTCGATTACTCCAGCGGCTGCGCGGGCACGAACTCTTAGCATATGCGGGAGGAAGTCATACGTGTGAGACACGCAATCGAAACGAATCACTAACCAAGAGCGAAATTCACCCAAGTATCCACCAATTATGTACATAAACGATCCGATTGTGACGACGGCACATCCCAAAGGCCAACGAGGGAGAGAATTGATTCTTCCCAAACGAAAAGAATCAATCTTGCTCGTATCGAGAATGTACAGACTCGGGATTTGGAGAAAAGGGAAGCCAATCAAGACATAGAGAATGGTTTCGGTGACGCCGAGACGGAGACGCTCTCTGTAGAGTTCCGGTTTAGTGATGAGACGGTGAAAGTCACTGGACACGAGAGCGATCTTGGGGTAATTACATCTTCCGACGAGTGCGAGGATGGTTTCGGTGACATCATCTGGAAATGGGAAAGAAGTCGAAGAACCATTTTTTACTACTGCTAATTCTTGAGGTTTCTTGCTTTTATTCTCTTCTTCTTCTTTCGTATTCTTGTTTCGATCTTCGCCGGAAATCTCAGAGATGACAGCCATTGCCGTGAGAGAGAAGCGAGCCTAAATCGAGAATTTGAAAAACTCTGTATATATATAATTGTGAGGAATTTTAAATTTCAAGGCCCATATGGGCCCAATAGTTACCTATGTTAGGGAAACCCTAACCTTAAAAACAGAGCACAATGGTACACAATACACAAAGGAAATGAAAAACTCTGAGCAGTAGTCAAGAGATTACCAGCGAAGTCTTTAGCGAGGTTAGCTAGGTACCGACGGAAAATTGTCTTGGGATTGGAGAATGGTCAAATGTTACATACAACATAGCTAGCCTTCATCATTACGTTGACGATTATGGGAGGATATGCAAGTTTTCAGTTGTGGCTTCTTGAAGATGTCAATAAACATCGATGGTCGCAACATAGCTATGTTTTGCCTCCTACGTGGTTAGATACGGTTGCAGCTGGGATTAAGTTACGCTTTGTTGGAATGACTAGCATACGTGAAATTGTGTTGTCAGCGGACTCATTCTACCTTGTCTACTACAATCCGGTCCAGAGAAAAATACTGTCAGTAAATGGGAGTCTCATAAAGCTTACACCTTTTTGGACCACGTTGAGGATGTGAAGCTTAAGGCAAGTTTTTGGTTTAATGACTCTTAGAAAAGCTATTGTTGAATTTATTATATATATTAGTCACGTCATATCCCAAAATTCTAATGTGAGATATTAACATTGCATTTATAATAGGACAAAACACATTCCAAGTAGAATTTCAATAGAAATGTGACAACAATTATTTTGCTACGAATTTATAGTATCATATCCTACCAAAAATTATGAGTATATTTAATGTTTTTTTTTGTAGTCCAAGAGCCTAAACAAATTAAGGAACCATACAAACTGCAACAAAACCAATAATCCGTAAGACTAAAGATAAGCATCAGCAAAAGCCAAGAATTACAACATCAATGACCAATTCAAATGGAACCGTCCCTCTCGGAAAATCATAAAAGTAAGCCAACAACTTCACTTGATGACATGTTTGAAACGCACTCGAACTCCATTTATTGCTACAAACAAGTAACCACGAGTCCAATGAACCGATCAAACGAAGACTAAACAACCCTCTTTAACCGGATTATTATAGACCGCCGGTCTTGTAATTAGGTACAATCTTGTCNAGAAAACAGTTGAAAAAAAAAAAAAAAAAAAAAAAAGAGTATGAATGGGGTCACATGTAAAATTGTAATGATGGTCACCACGAGGCTACACAACCTAAGGTCGAATAAATCTTAACTTTTATGATAAAAAATAATATTCCTCCCAAGCTAAACGTAGACTTGAGGTCTAAAATTCGCAGACGAAAGCAACATGTTTAATTAATCACCAAGTTGGAAAAAAGAAGAAGAAAATCATGATATTAATGCCCTAACTAACCTCTATATACTATCATAGAGTGGTCAATGATGGAACAAAATGCCAATATCATTCTACCTAAATTGATTAAGAAAAAAAAATTGTATTTTATTTTGTTGCAAATCGCTTATTTTGTGGCAAATCTATTATAACTATCGAATTTCAAGCTTTTTTTTGTTGTTAATATAAAATATATATGAATGAAATCTTTGTATATTAATTTGTGACAAATCGCTAATTTCGGGGCAAATCGCTTATAACTAAGTAAATAACGTTTTATAGTACTATCCGAAAACTCATATCATATATACTAAGCATAATCTCGATCACTACTTTGAGTTTAGATCTATCTTAATCTTGATTAGAGTATAATAATATTGGGAGATCTAAAAGGAATATTTTTGAAAAGGTTTACCACCTATCCTACTCACCACATAGGTCCTAATGATGCTTATAATCATTGCCTTGTTCAATAATTAAAAGCTCTTTTTGATTCCTAGCTTTACACATCATCGATCATCACTCACTCCCTTCTCCCACTTATATAAATCAACCTTCAAGAACTTGCAAATCACAAAACCAAAATCAGAAAGACCAAAAAAAAGAAGAAGGAAACATGGTAAGAAGAAACTCAGTTCATTGCATTTCAAGTCTTCCATCGAGACTCTGGTGGCCACAACAACGTAGGAAAGGTAAAAGGAGCGTGGTGCGGTTAGGAAACAGGCGACGAGGGTTCTTGGTAAGGCAACCGCGGATGGTGGTGCAGCGATGGAGGATCAACATTGGGAAGCCGATGAAAATGATGAGAAACATTATTATGGGGATTATCTCAAATGGTGGGAATGTTAAGGCTTTAGATGCTTATCTTTGGTCTTTACCCATTTTACGTCCTCAGTTGTTTCCACTATGTTAATTTCAACTTAAAAAAAACCAAATGTAAAACTGTAATAACTTTTTTGTTGTTTTTTTTTTTGTTGTTTCTTTTTGTTTTGGGGTGTGAATCTACATATTATAGCATTTCTTCTTGTTAATTAACATATTCTTTTTCTATTGAGTTGAACTTCCGGAATCATTTGTGTCTGTGTCATGAATTGCTACAAGATTAAACCTATGGTGCTAATTTTTATTTTCTTAGTAACATTTGCTTCATAATTGATTGACCAATAATTTAGTTATTGCATAATATAGACAAAATATTTGATATATTTGAATACAATGGTTCATGTTCTGGGTGGACTTACAATTACTACAAGACTATGCTTATTACGATGATTAGTTAGATAGTATGAAAACCAAAATCATTCGACTTTCAACAACTATGAAAAATACCTTAGATCTAATAATAAAGATTTAGGCACAGAGAAATTTTTTTTAGTTATCAAATTTCCAATTTTTTGGTTATATAGAAAAATTTCCTATAATAGTAAGTAATTTTTATTCTCGAAAACTAAAATAATTGGACTTTCAAAAACTATAAAAAAATCTTAGATCTAATAGTAAAGATTTTGGCACAGAGAAATATCTTTAATCTTATCAAATTTTAAATTTTTTGGTTATGTCGAAAAGTTTTTTATATTAGTAATTATTTTTTTTGCTCGAAAATCAAATTAACTGGACTTTCAAAAACTATAAAAAAACCTCAGATCTAATAGTAAGGATTTTGGCACAGAAAAATATTTTTTTGCTTATCAAATTTTAATTTTTTTGCTTATATCGAAAAGTTTCCTATAATAGTAAATAATTTTTTTTGCTCGAAAAATAAAATAATTGGACTTTCAAAAACTATCAGAAAAAAATTAAATCTAACAGTAAAGATTTTGCCACAGAGAGATCTTTTTTTTTGCATATCCAATTTTTAATTTTTTGGTTATATAGAAAAGTTTCCTATAATAGTAAGTAATTTTTTTTTGTTCAAAAACCAAAATAATTGGACTTTCAAAAACCATAAAAAAACCTTAGATCTAATAATAAAGATTTAGGCAAAGAGAAATCTTTTTTTAGTTATCAAATTTCCAATTTTTTTGTTATATAGAAAAGTTTCCTATAATAGTAAGTAATTTTGTTCGCTCGAAAACCAAAATAATTGGACTTTCCAAAACTATCAAAAAATCTAAGATCTAATAGTAAATATTTTGGCACAAAGAAATATTTTTTNAAATTTTTTGGTTATATCGAAAAGTTTCCTATAATAGTAAGTAATTTTTTTTGCTCGAAAACCAAAATAATTGGACTTTCAAAAACTATAAAAAAATCTTAGAACTAATAGTAAAGATTTTGGCACAGAGCAATATTTTTTTACTTATCAAATTTTAAATT
>OVAF01000653.1:0-34571 GCA_900406245.1 Odontarrhena argentea | reverse complement strand
ACTGCGTTTGCTGTGCACTTGCAGTTATATACTAGGGATTAAAACCTCTGTATCAATGACCCGCCCCGAGAACCCTGAACCTAAAACTTTTACATGTTACAGTCCACTGATGTACCCATTATTAGCCCATGGGCTAAACTACCTAAAAGAATGCACAACCGAGAGACAATTAATATTTCGAAATAGGGTTGCATGTCCTACACACACCTGTATAATAGGAAGTACGTCTAACTGAAACAACCGAAAGAAATTTGTGTACTAAATGGATAGAAAAAACTAAATCATCACGTAAAACAAAGAGCGAAAATATTATCTCGGTTGGATTTGCTATAGACTATAGTACATGTCTATCAACGCAGATGTTCAAACCTTAAAAAGCTTTGAAACTTTACCATCTTTTTTACTCTCTAGATTGCATTCACAAACAGAAATACCGGTTATTTTTCCAAAGATTCCCTGACCTTTGCATTTTTGCATTATAGGTTCATACAATCAAGTATGGGTTTTAATTATGATTTGGTTTAATCTGGTTAGAGAAAACACAAAACTCTTGTTATAACTTAGTTATGACTATGATCAGAAGCATTTAGTGTATATGGATTTGGTTTAATTTAGATCAAGAAAGAGCAAGTCATGGTTGATCCACATTAACCGCCACTAATATTAACACAGAAGACTAACAGCTTCTTTTGACTTATGAAACCATTTATTACAAGAAAAATTGATTCATTCACCAACTACCACTCCACTCCACTTCACCAACAAAGCTTAAAACAGACTAATAAAACAACAAGGGAACTAAAATGGAGAAACAAAGAAAAAAACATATGAAGCAATCTGCTCCATTCTTCTCTTTGATAATCTTCCTTCTCCTCGTTCACGGAGACGATGGCTCTTCATCATCATCATCGCATACATCCGCGGTTGGAGATCCTGGTATGAAGAGAGACGGTCTTCGAGTAGCGTTTGAAGCTTGGAACTTTTGCAATGAGGTTGGTTTTGAAGCTCCTCACATGGGTAGTCCTCGAGCCGCGGATTGCTTCGATGTCTCCTCTAGCAAAGCGCACAGAAAAGACCAAACAAATAACACAAGTAAGCTTTCTTCTTCTTTTACTTATGTCAATGTCTCTGTTTCCTCTGTTTTTTTTAAGCTTATGATTTCGAGTAGGTGGTTATTTCTTGATGCACAAGGTATCAGACGTGGATAACAAGCTAGGTCTCGGAAAACCGATACCAGGACTCAAACCAGAACCAGCATTACAAAATCCTGACCTTTACGCGGTTGAGAAAGAGCTCTACTTAGGTTCTCTCTGTCAAGTTCAAGACAAACCAAACCCATGGAGTTTCTGGATGCTAATGCTCAAAAATGGAAACTACGACACACAGTCCGGTCTATGTCCCAAAAACGGTAAAAAGTCCCCTCCTTTCAATCAAACCGGTACGTTCCCTTGTTTGGAAAAGGGATGCATGAACCAACCGGTACTAAATCACGGTCAGACCAAGCTTTTAAGAGATGGTCACACCATGAGGGGATGGTTCAATGGTACTTACGAGCTAGAAGCTAATTTGGGAAATGGGTTTGATAAGATAAGTTATTACGAGGTTGTGTGGGAGAAGAGAGTTGGTATTGGTGGTTGGTTGTTTAAACATAAGCTCAAGACTTCACCAAAGTATCCATGGCTCATGCTTTATCTCAGAGCTGATGCAACTAAAGGTTTCTCTGGTGGGTACCATTATGACACTAGAGGAATGCTCAAAACAGTAAGTAATAAAACTATACCATCGATCTTTCGTGTTGAATTTGATGAAATGTGTTCTGTTCTTTTTTAAGCTTCCAGAGTCACCAAACTTCAAAGTGAGACTAACACTAGACATCAAACAAGGAGGAGGACCAAATAGTCAATTCTATCTTATCGATATCGGAAGCTGTTGGAAAAACAATGGCAAGCCTTGTGATGGAGACGTAACAACCGATGTAACTCGTTACGCTGAGATGATCATAAACCCGAAAACATCACTTTGGTGTAACCCAAAGAGTCTAAAAAACTGTCCACCTTACCATACGTTTAAAAACGGTACAAGAATCCACCGTACGGATAACCGGAGATTCCCTTATAATGCTTATCATGTTTATTGTGGACCGGGAAATGCAGAGTATTTAGAGAGTCCGGTGGGGACTTGCGATGCTTTTAGTAACCCAATGGCTCAAGAGATTGTTCAGATTATGCCTCATCCGGTTTGGGGTGAGTATGGTTATCCAACTCGGTTAGGTGATGGTTGGGTTGGTGATCCAAGAACTTGGGAGCTTGATGTTGGTGGTTTGTCTAGTAGGCTTTACTTCTACCAGGTGAGTTGATCGATCAAACAGATTTTTCTTCTTTTGCCGCTTTCGGTTTATTGTTTTGATTTTGGTTTGGTTTGTAGGATCCTGGAACGGTTCCAGCAAGGAGGATATGGACATCGGTAGATGCTGGTACAGAGATATATAAAGATGATGAAGCAATTGCAGAATGGCATCTTTCTGATTTCGATGTTCTCATTACCTAACTTTAACTTCTTCCCTATTTGGTGAATAGCTCTGTTTTTTTTAATGAAATAGTAAATTTTTTTTACTAATAAAATTCAGTAATTTACCATTTGTTTACTGTTTCAAATTTTTCTATTAAAACCAAACCAAAATCTAACCACTGCAAACAATGAAAGAAAGCAATGTAGAGTTTATGACTTTATGTACCAGAAAAAGAAAAAGTGTACTTGCTATGTGATTGGTCCTACCACGTGGCAGCTTAATTATTCTCTACCTACACCGTTACACGATTAAACCAATGTCTAAACCAACGAGGTCGTATATAGTACGACCTTTTTAATGTAGAGGGTTAGCTATCTAGTAACGGTCGTACAAAAATGACAATAATTGTACGCTTTTGTCACAAGCGTAGTACAAGGGACTTTGCAAAACATAAACAAGGGAGTACAAAGAACTCCCGGTGAAATTCTTGTGTAGTACATCACCAAATCACGATCCCAGAATCTATATAAACCTGTCAAACACAAAGAAACATAGTATGGTTTAGAGAAGACAAGCAAGTGGTAATGAGATAGACAGGGAACAAGCAGAGCATGGATTGAGTTTACTAAAACATCTTACGACTTTGTTTTGTCTCTTCCCATGCACTGCCTCTTCCCTGGCTCTCTCCTTTTCTCTCTCTCTCTCTCTCTCTCTTTCACAGCTTTCAATTGATATTATTACTAACGGTTTGTTACAGGCGAATCGGGTTTTGTCTACCTCTGTGTTATGAAGTGGAGCTGAAAGAAGCAATGGCGTCCATTTCTTGTCTCAAGAGAAGGGCATCGATGAAGGAGTCGAGATTCTCTCCTTCCATCATATCTTCAATGGCATAGTGAGTGATTCCCACGCGGTGATCTGTTACACGCCCTTGTGGAAAATTGTATGTTCGGATACGTCCTGAGCGATCTCCGCTGCCAATCTGTTAATGGGATTATATATCGATTAGCGAGAAAAGAAAATGATGTAAGATATTACTGAAAAAAAAAACATAAGAAAGCAGAGGTAGTTCAATTCATATGTACCTGGTCTGATCGTAACTTTGATCGACTGCTCTGTAATCTCAACCTTTCGATTTCATAGAGCTTTGCACAGAGTACCTTAAGTGCTTTGGCTTTGTTCTGTTTTTAATGACAATTAAAGTGATAATCTTTCAGTAGGACATAGAAGTTTTCAGGGAGTACAAGGATACTAGTAAGAAATGTTTAAAGTACCTTATGTTGTGATCTTTCGTCTTGGATTGAGACCATCATACCCGTTGGTATATGGATTATCCGGACTGCGCTATTTGTTGTGTTGGCATGTTGACCACCGCTGCCACCCGACCTGTATGTATCAATCCTCAAATCGTCATTCCGTAGCTGAACATCTACCTGTATAGACAGACAATCAAAGAGTATTAGGTTCGTAAGATTAGTCAAATAACAAATATAATCAAAGATGTAAGTTTATAGAATATAATTAGAAAAGAGTGGTCAAAACTAAAATTGGAGAAGGAAGGCACCTCATCGGCCTGGGGAAGGATGGCAACGGATATAGCACTAGTGTGAATACGCCCAGCTTTCTCCGTGATTGGAATACGCTATGGAAAGATGTTTTTTAGTGTTAAAAACTGGAGAGAATTATATGAAAATGTGTGGAAAGCCCAAAGAAAATCAAAGTGTGATTCATTTATAACATACCTGAACTCTGTGAATGCCACTCTCAAACTTAAGCTTACCATAAACACTGTGACCACAGATAGCAGCAGTGGCTTCCTGGCAATTACATTCAAAATCTTAGCTGCATTACAAGTCTAGAACAGAGCAAGAGTGGTATACGAATATCCACAGAAGGAAGAACCAAATAGATGTTTACTTTATATCCTTTCATATCTGACTCGGTGATGTCTACAATTTCAAACTTCCAACCTTTCTTCTGTGAGTATCTTTCGTACCTATCAACATTCCACCATTCAAAATTCCAAGTACAAAGAAAGATAATATCCTTGCTTTTACGTACAGTATATAAAAGGACTTACATTCTGAATATGTCCATGGCAAACAAAGAAGCCTCTTCTCCACCAGTACCTAACCAAGATATGCACTTGTCATTTGTCAACAAGCAAAAACTAGAGACAGCCTTTTGAAAGTCAGGGATAATGTTGGAAGCGGCATTGTATAATAAGTCTACCTGCTCTCACCTCCAGTATACAATCCCTTTCATCAGCTTCATCTTTAGGAAGCAAAGATTTAAGCAGCAAAGTCTGCAATCTCTTTTCTTCTACCAAGGCCTCATCCAATTCACTTATTGCCATATCGAGCATGTCTTTATCATCCGAACTCTCTGAGACCAGAGTTTTCAGTCCATCAATCTCCTGCAAAAAGAAAGTAATCCAACAAATGATGATCTTTTGAACAAATAGAGAATGTAAACCAAATTCATTACCTTTTGCTTAGCCCTCAAATCATTAATCAGCTCCATCGACTCTCTAAGCTTCCGAAGCTCCTTATTAGCTCTCGTAAACTCTTCTAGTGAGTACTCAGGCTGTCTTCAATCAACACAGCACACAGTTTATCTCAAGATCATCCAGGAAATGGAAAGCTTAATATCAAAAATGTAACAAAATCTCGAGATTACCTGGTTTATAAGCCTCTGCAGAACAGCATTTCGATGTTCAATCGCGGATAATCTCTGATCCATTATGTTAATAAGATCCGGAGATAACTGAGGTTCCATTTCTGCCATTACAGATTACCAAATTCAAGAATACCAATCTAATTATATCACGATCCCAAGTGCAATGTGCTATAGCAATCGTAATCAAGATTCAGCTAAACATCTAAGTAATCACACAGTATACTTACCAGTGGTGTATAGACGAATCATATTCGCCGAGAGAGACGATCGTATGCTACGAGAAATGGTAACTCTGGAGCAAGATCGAATCAGATTACACATAAAATTGCCTCTCATGTTTCTATATAGCAGAAATCGCCGGATTAATTTTTTTGATCTGCAAGAATAGCTTTCAGATCGATCGGTTGAGATGGAAGAAACTTTCACCGGAGCTCGTGACGGCGGTTTATCTCGTCGCCGTCGAGAATATATGAAATGAAACTCTTGAAAGGGGAGGACGAAGGGTTTTGGTAAATTCGTAATTTTCTGATCTTAAATAAGGCTAGAATGGTCATTTCCTCTCGTTTCAGGCCCATATATATATTCAATTGGGCTTTCTCTAATTACACAAACTTAGCTATGTTCAATTTATGCATGACCATGTTTTTTTTTTTGATAAGTGCATGACCATGTTTATTGTTTAGTCTCGATTAACCGATTTAAATTGAACTAAACCGAGATAATCATTTAACATCCAAATCATATTTATGAAGTTAATGGATTTCTTATTTTTATATCTTAAGTTTTTTACCCCAATGAAATTTAATACCATTTCCATTGAGAGGTTCTTAAAAAAAACTAATTAAAATAGAACAACACAAAAGGAACTTATTTATACTTTTTAAAATTATTAGACATAGATACAACACAATGGATTAAATTTCAAATTTTCAAAATATAAAAACAGTAAAATAAAAATTCCAACAACATAAATTTTTTCAAATTTTTGTTTTTCTTCTTCTCCTCATCTTTTTCATACGTGAGAGACAACAAAAAGCAAAAAAGCTTACAACTTCATCTCCGTGCATGTTACTCTACCGAAAACGAACCGTTGTGTTTTTCACCTTTTACATGTAACACACGTACTATATAATATTATACGCTTTATAGTCCAAGCGTGAAAGGAACGTTAGCACCTTGAATCCAGTTAACCGGACCTAACCAGTTACCCACGGTGAAGCCAGTAACCTCAGCTGCACTTCTAGCGATTTTAACCCAGTTAACTCTTCTGGCAGTGTTAGCTCCTGGTCCACGGTTTCCATACTCAACGTACCTACATGACTGGTGGAAATTCTCACCATCCCAGATTTTCCAACCTTCTGGTCTGATCACGTCTCCGATCTCGGTGTTGATGATAACAGTGGTTGCATATTGCTTCCATGGTCTTCCTAGGTATGACGCAACGGTGAATCTCTCGGCGGCTAGTTTCTTGTCGGGCACGATACGGCAGTTCTGGAGGACGATACCGATCTTCATGGCTAGACCCTTTTCGTTTCCATCGGCTGTGATGGTGTTGAATTGTCCCGGGTTTCCTTTACGGACCACGATGAGGGAGTTCTGGATAACGGTTGCGGATTTGCCGAAGATGAAGTCGACGGTTCCTGAGACGACGCAGTTTCTGTAGAATTGACGACCGTTGTTGACGTAGAGAGTGTCTTGGTAACCGTCGAATCTACAGTTGAAGACTACGGCACGGTCTCCGTTGACACGGATAGCCACGGCTTGGTGTCCCTTGGGACCGGCTGTGTTCTTGAATCCGATCCATTTAGCCATGAATCCTTCAGACTCAACCTCTGTGAAATGGTGTAACATGTTATATAACATGATTTGTAACCTAGCTGTTTGTAATAATATTTGTATATATTAAGGTTTGGTGAGACTTACGGACTGTGCCACTAAGGGAAGTGGTGGTTCCAGGGCTGAGGGCAACACTTCTGTTGTTAGTAATGACGGTCTTTCTTGCACCATCACCGAACAAGAAGATGTTGTTCTTCTTCTTGGGAATGATCACTTGCTCTCTGTAGATACCAGCCTTGATGTGGATGATGCAACGGCCGGGGTTTTTGTCGGGACAAGCGTTAACGGCTTGTTGAATCGATTTAAACTGTCCGCTTCCATCCTTAGCCACAACATAGGTAGCCCTGATTCTAGCACCGCCTCGACGGCCACGTCCAGCTCTAGCCATGAGCTTCCTGTCAGCACCTGAATGCCATGTTGGGACTCCGGTCTCGTCAATGTCTTCGAGAAGACGACGGGAAGGACCGTCTGGGTCAGCGACTGGAGTATCAACAGGAGTAGCAGGAGTGGCAGGAGTGGCAGGAGTGGCTCCTTTGCCAGGAGTTAAGATTCCGCTGGTCATGTTTTTGAAGTCCTCGACCTTGCCGTTGATGTTAGCCATTGCGCTAACAACGGTGTGGAAGATGTCAATGGCATTGCTAGTGAGAATCTTGGAGCTTGCAATACCTTCAGCAATAGTCTTTCTCAAATCATCTTCTTGAATATCGTCAAGACAATCGGTTTGGTAGTTGTAAACACCGGTTAACCATTGTTTAAGCTGGTCAAGTTTACTACCGATCTGGTTAAGATCTTCACCCATTTCCTCAACAATGGTGCCAAGATCCTCAAGCGCGTACATGAAAACTTTCTTACAGTAATCAAGAACGGCTTTGTTGTTTGGTGAGATGCCCGAACCCAAGTTTCCTTCGGCTTGACCCGTGAAGTTTGATGACTTGGTTAAAGAATCTTGTGTGGCCAAAATGAAGGCCTTGATAAGTTTGTTTGGGTCATCACTCTTGACCGGCTCGAGGGTTTTAACACATGAAGCTTTGTCCGAAGTCGCCTGGCAAATTCCTTGCACCGCTTTCATCTGCGGAGACAGGTTAGCATCGTTATTTTTGTTAACGACTGCGACGATTCCGATGACAACTCCCACCACTAAGAGGATGGAAGCAACCGAGACAACCACTTTTCCAATCATTTTATAAATTTTTTTCTATAAGTATTTTTGATTTTTTTTGTTTTTTTTGCTCTCCCTCCGGTTTTATTTTGAGGTTTTATTCGGAGAGGGGAGGGGCTTTATTAGAGAAAAGCCAAGCTGTTGAATGACTTGGGCCAGTAGATTTGGTGATGGTTTAGAGAGGTTTATATATAAGCTTTTTAGTTTCTAAATTTAGGTTACGTGCATGGAGGGAGAGTTTTACGCTCGTCGAATGGCTGTAAATATTTGGTCAACAAAACCTTTAATTAGCTTAAGACACATTTTCTATGTAATTTCTTAGTTGTGAGGTTTAAATTGGTCACCACAAGAGATGAATATAGCCCGCGCCTCCTGATTTAGAAGGTGTGGTGGCTTGATTGTCTAAAAATAAGATAAACAGATATTAATATATATGTAACTAATAAATATTAGATGTGGTAATTAAATGTTAAGTGATGCTTGTTGATTGTTTCTTCATATGAATACATTAATGTTAATAGAGCAAACGTGCGGCTTAAACATGTTGTGATGAGTCTTTAGAATCCGCACCACATGGTTCAACTATAACTAGTCGGATCAAACCAAATTTAGGGGTTAAAGCATTAATTAAAAACATTTCATATAAAGTTAGCTATGTCCAAACTGAGTTATATAAGTATATATGTATCTCGAATTGTTTAAGATATAAGTATATATGTATCTCGAATCGTTTAAGAATTTAAGCATTCTATTTTAGCAAATTGAGTTACCTTGTGAGTTTGTATTAATTGTCATATAAGCTTACCCCATGACTTGAATGCAAACATTTTACCGAGGTTGATGGTCGAAGCAAACTCATCAATATGCAAATTAAAATATGTTTGCATCTTATTTTTCCCCCTCTAATCTCTAAAGTTTATATTCACACGTATGGAAGTTCCCACATTTTGTTTGATCATTTTGTTACTAACTAGCATTTACTATATATATATGTATCATTTTCAGTAAAAAAATGATACTTTTTTTTTATATATGAGATTTTAGCTGAAGTTTTATATATGAGATTTTAGATGCAAGTGATAGAAGAAAAAATGTCTCAAATGATCTATAGTTATGTTATTATCATTTTTTAAATTTGCAACTAATTAACAATTTTGTCAAATCAATAGTCAGCCAAATATTAAGAACTGGAAGAAATTGGCATATGATGAAGATTATGACTCATCATAGATGGTTACAAAGTTACGTGTTTGTGGATAGGTGACAATATGGAGAAGGAATACGTATTAATAATTATATAAATCTTTAGGATTTTGATGAACAAAGATATTGAAGAGAGAAAATATTCACATGTTGTTATTTCATTATCAAACATTCAAACTGTATATATAGCTAGAAAAAAACACTCCCCTCGTGCCAATTCTCATGTTGTTATTCGTACTACTAGTGTTTTTTTTGTTTCTCGGGTCACCACTACTAGCTTTCTATAATTATGGATTTACAATAAACTAAAAGTTCCATTGTTATTAATATTACACAAAGTTAAGTTCCGTTGGGCTTTTTCCATTTTGTTTTAGAATGTAGGTAGCCAATCAAAATTAAGGTAAAATTGTGGAATCAATTGAAGGGGAAAAAAAAAACGCAATATGAAAGACAATATATCACACATATTACCAAATACGTTATTAAGTATTTATTGGATAATAATCACTTTTTCCATATCCTTTCCAATCACGAGGTCCATACATGATTATAATCCATAACATATTAAATTACAAACATACATCAAAAAGAACCTTTACGTTTACAAGATTCCTGAAAAACCCAAATCGATGCAAATTATTTTCATCACCATTTTTTTATTTTTTTTTCATAAATATATATATAAGATTCCTTAGATCAATTTACTAAATGAATCAATTGTAGTAAAATGACAAAGGTGGTGGAAGCAACGAATCGGTATCTTGCTGGTTTAGTTTAGCCTTAATGTTGAAAGTGTTAAAGACCTTTCCCAATCCAGCAAACACATCTACTGACTCACCACTCATTCTTTTCCCAAGCCCAATCCCTCCTTGAACTTCTTTCAACAATGTCTTGTCGTAAATATCGTCAAGACATGTCGAGTGGTAATTAAAGATGGAGTCCATCTTCTTCTTACATGTGAAGTAATTCTCGGCCATGCTAGTGAAGTTTTTTCCAGCGGCTTTCCAGAAATCTGAAAAGTCGTCTAAAGCGTTGTGTAGCTGTTTCTCGCAACCTATATATAGTTAAGATTCCATATATCATATTATATTGTCAATTAGTTTTCAGTTGGAAGTCCATGAAACTTAACACGAAAAGATCTGGTTGTGACCTGTGATGACATTTGTGGCAAAGGCGTTTCCGTGGTATTTGGATTTGATTCCTTCGAGGAACTTCAATCCCTTTTTAACGGAAAGCTCAGCTGCGGTCGCTAGGTAACGGACCAAAACTGCTGGATCATCACTTCGGACGCTTCTTAAGGTGATGCTACAAAGACTTTTGTCTGTGACAACACTGCAAACTCCTGACACGGCTTTTTCGTGTTCTGGTGTAACCGCCTTGGGCTTTGGTGGGAGTACGTATGCGGTTGCCGTTAAGGCAATGCATAGAATGAGAAAGGAGAGTTTTATTGGAGTATTCATTTTTTTTTTTGTTTTTAATGTTTTTTGATTACGGACTTGGATTGGAAAGGATTAGATAGAAAAGGAAGAAAGTTACATGTGTATATATAGATGTTTTATATGGTTATTGCTAAATCTGGATGTTTTTTTTGGTTTTTGGTTTTGACTATTTTCAAAGACAAAATGGATGATTATGAGTAAATTGTGGCGTTATTAATTTGTGGTTATAACATGATCTTGTCTACACCAATACTTCCTCTGTTTTTTGTTGTTCACAGAGACACTATTTCCATCCATTTTTAGGAAGTAATCATATTAACCGAAGATTACAAGTACTCTCTGTTCTAATTCGGAAGATGTTTTAGTAGTGTTTTTTTTGTTTCAAATTAGATGATTTATTGGTTTGTAGTACAAAATTAAATGTATTTTTACTTCATATGACTATCTGAATTTTGCATCTTGATTTACTATTGGTTGAAATATGTTTAAAGAGATGATGAATGATATTTGAATTTTGCATCTTGATTTATTTTTGGTTGAAAAATATTTAAATAAATGATGAATGATATTTTATTCTAGGATTTTTTAACAAAATATTAAAATTTTAATCTATATGTCAAAACCTTAAAAAATCATCTAAAATATGTATGTTTTTTTTGTTTGCCAACAACATGCAAAAGTTAGAAATTTGTAGATAACGAATTTTACATTTATGTTAATAAAAAAAAAAAAAAAACAGATCTTATATTTTTCGAAAAATTTCAACAAATGATGTAAACATTAAGGCGATCTTCTATGCACAATAAAAGTTTGATTGCTATATATGGAAATCAAATGTTCATTTTCCGGTATGATGAGAAAACTCTGGAGTAGTGGTGGCTAATGTAATCCTTCACCTGGAGCTGCGGCTCGAGCGTTTAACAAAGGTTGAAGAGCTTTGACAACGATGCTCATATTCGGTCTGAAATCTGCTTCATATTGCACACACAATGCAGCAACCGCGGCTAGCTGTATTCCATCATTAAACAGCTTGAGGTTAAGGATTGGTCCGGTCTAGCTTAGTACAAACAGAATGTTGATTGTTTAATACCTTAGCAACAGCTTTTGGAGGGTAATCGCCATTGAGTCTTGCGTCAACACATTGTTTAACCTTGTCTTCGCTCAGTTTAGGTGTAGCCTGATGCATAAGTAACAGTTTTAATGGACGATAATCGCGTTATATGAAGATAAAGATGTGTGTAAGTTTAAGAGAAAGTACCCAAGTGACTAAACTTTGTTGGCCTCTAGGTAATTTATGATCAACAGGCTTTCGACCTGTAAGAAGTTCGAGTAAGACAACCCCGAAGCTGTAGACATCACTCTTGGCATTTAATTGTCCTGTCATCGCATATCTGTAGAGAAAAAAAGAAGAGCATATGAGACTTGAGATCGAGCTCACACTATAGATGATTTACACAAGAAACTCTACCAACTTACTCAGGGGCATGGTAACCGAAAGTTCCAAGAACACGGGTTGAATGAAGGCGAGCCGCCATATCAGGAGCTTGATTAGAGAGATCAAAGTCAGCAATCTTAGCTGAATCATCATCAAAGAGTAGGACATTGCTGGATTTAATGTCACGGTGGATGATATGAGGATTTGCTTTTTCGTGCAAATATTCGAGCCCTCTTGCTGCTCCAACTGCGATTTTCACTCGTTGATACCACGACAATACAGGACCTGGTTGTGCCCCCTTCACACCTTTTCTCCCTGAGGAAACACAAAGATGTTAAAAGTTAAGCAATGCCAACAAATAGATGTAAATGAACTAATTAATTATTCACTATATATAGTTTACGTACCATGAAGAATATCATGAAGAGATCCATTTTTGGCAAATTCATAGACAAGTATACGCGAATTCCCGTCAACACAGTAGCCAAGAAGTTGAACAAAGTTATCATGCTTCAACCTCGACACCATCGAAACCTACAAGTAGTCAAAATACAAAGTCACAAAATGCGACATAACTCTAAACACAAAATATATAGTCACTATAGTTCAATACCAAACCTGTGCAAGAAACTCATTATCAGGCTGTTTATTAGAATCCAACTTTTTAATCGCAGCAAGCCGATCATTACTCAAAAGCCCGCGGTACACTCTTCCGTAAGAGCCTTCACCGATAAGAGAATTCGATCCAAAATCATCCGTTGCTTCTTTCAATTCACTAACAGGGAGCATAGGTACTTCAATAGGCTGCAACTTCACAACTTGAGCTCCCTTTTGCGCAGTTTCCGAGGCCTGTTGCCTTCCATCATTCCCTGCTATCAAAAACTCCGATAAGAACACACAAGACAAAAACTCGAGAAACCATGAATGTTACTTAGTTAAACGTATACCTCCAAAGTGTTTAGCTGGATTCTGACCATTATAATCAGCAGCTTTATGCATATCATCTTCTTCACAACAACCGAAACAGCTCATTATTTAATTAACTATCTGCAAGTAAACTTCAAAACTTAAAAGGCCAAAAAAACTAAAACTCAACTCACTAAATCTAAGCATATATCAAGATTCAAAAGTTAGCTTACTACATTTACAGAATGTAACAAAAACTCCGAATCTGAAATTCGCAACGAATCTTCCTTATCTATAGCAATGAGAGATACAGAGATTACAAATTGATGAGGCTGGAGAAGATTTTCTACCTTGGATCGAAGCAGTAGAGTGGAAAATGGAAATGTGAGATCTGAGTGGCAATTTTTGAAATTATAGAGGAAGACCAAAAATAAGAAATAACGCGGAAACTATCATTTTTTAAATTGTAATTATCAATGTGGGGTTTGATTATTGGTGTGTTTAGCTATCCTAATTTTGACTTAAGATTCAAACGTTGTCACTTGTCAACGTGTCGATATGTTAACCGTTGGATATGGCAAGTGATCGGATTGCCACGTCATTTTATATTTTGACTATTTATCGAATGAACCCGTGAAAAGAGAATAATTCCAAATTTATCTTTTTAAAAATTAACGGCGTGAATTCCGCCGTTGGCCGTCATTCAACGAACCATGTTTTTAATTTTTCCGCTGGTAGTTGGAACTTTCTAAAATATGATTTAGAATTAGACACATGTAAAAATAAATTAACTATTTCAGAATTTTAGACCATTGGGAATAATATGTGCTTTATTCGACTAAAGATATATATTCCTTCATAACATAATGGTTGAATAGTACAGTATATATCAATTATATTGGTGAAAAAAGATTCTTGTGCTTGTGAAATACTAATCATGCAATTCGACGACCAAAAAACAAAGAACAACATTGCAATTCTATATATGTTTTAAAATTTGCAATTCCAATATATTTTCCCTTTTAGTTAATTAGTGCCATCTTTTATATATGGGTTAATAGGTTCCTAAAAATATATAGTTTTTTTTTTTAAGAAAGAAGAAGAACAAATAATATACTAGCTAGTACTTTTGGCATGTAAAACTATATTGTGATCATACTTACTAGTGTCTTATATGTTACATATAAGTTTCCGCGTTATCTTTTTATGTTTTGATATTCCATTNTTAAAAAAAAAAAAAAAAAAAAAAAAAAAATGATAAATGGAGTATGGTGAGTTGTGGTGGGTCGTATAAAAGAAGTCGTTATCGACTTATCGTGCATGTGACAAAATATGGGCATGTTCGATATAAATCATGGTGTCTTTTTGGTCACTACATTATTTTCAAAACACTATTTTTCATATTTTTGGTCTAAATATTTTAAAACATTAAATTCAATCTTTTCTCGAACCATATATATATGATTAGCCGTCCAACTTTTCTTGGATTTTTTTTTTCCTTTTTTTTTATCATAATTAAAATGATTTTAAATTGTCCCGAACTTCGCCGTTTGTGGTTGGTAATACTTTTTTGATGCATTATTGTGTATTTATTCGGCTCCTACTTCAATATAATTATTGTGTATTTGCTTGAAATGACTTTGAGTTAGAGAAGAATGTAGTATATATCTCACATACAACCAATAATTTAGCATGATGAATATTTAAAAACATGGAATAAATTAAAATACACTTTTAGGAGGATTATAAAATTTGCCTATATCTTAATGGAATTAGATCCATTGAGATTCTTTATAAAGACGAGGAACATGAAAGAAAAATATATGAATCCAACGTGGAGCATTGGATTCTCCGTTTTGTATAATTTTCCACATGTGTCTTGTCTTTTTTTGTACTCTTAAGTCTTAACACATTAACAAAATTCGAATTCTTTTTGTATACTCCAATTAGATCATTCATCACCATCCTAAACAAAACGAAATTAAGAAAACAAAATACTACAAGTGGGTTAGTTAAGTGGGCCTTGTGGGCCAAAAAGCCCAGACCATAATGACCACATGGTGACAAAAGTTTGACCCAATCAGAAAACTTTTTGGTCAAAGTCAAAACGCGTTCAACCGACACTTTCTTTGTCATCTAGCGAATCCTACGGTTATTCACTACTCCATTTCTACTCAAGACCCAATAACTTCGCAACTAACTTAACGTACACCATAACACAGACAATTAAAACTCTCACACTCAACTTAAAACTATTATTTATTACCATGGTCCGCGAAACAGAGGATTGTTCACCACTATAAGTACACTGCTTCACATGGGTAAGGAAAAGAGAAGTAGACAAAAGTCACAAAACCAATTTAATTTTTTTATTCAGAGTAGTGAAGTGGTCCCCACCACTTATTTTTTGTTTGTCTTTAAAAAAAATTATTTATTTATTTTTATTGTACTAAATTTTAATTTTCTGGTTTCTCTCTCTCACTCTTTGTTTCTCTCCCCTAACCTTTTGTACTACCCATAACCATTACCATACATATCACAATACTCTTCTTCTTCACGCCACAAACGCAGATTCATATCTTCTTCTTCATCAATCTTCAAAGTCTGGTTTTTTTTATTTCCTCTGTTTTAAGGTTTCTTCAGCTCTGTTCTGTATTGATTTACCTCTTGTTCTTGTTCTTGTCTTGATTTAGTGGTGTTGAAGAGCTATTCTAGGTTCTTAGATGGTGAAAGGTCTATGAATTCTGTTGGTGTATATGAGCATATGATACATGGATCTGTGAATTTGTTCTGTTCTGGGTTTGTTGGGAAGAATCAAGATTGATTAAAGTTTGTATTTTTTGATCTAGAAAGATCGAATTGTGTTTTGGTTTGATCTGGGATTAGATTTTGGTGATGGAAGCTAGAATTGAAGGTGAGGGTCAACATTTCTATGGTTTTAGAGGTGTAGGTGGGAAGAGGAGTGCGGAATGGGATTTGAATGATTGGAAGTGGGATGGTGATCTCTTTGTAGCTACTCAATTGAATCATCCTAGTGTTGTTGCGGGACGTCAGTTTTTCCCGTTGGGGAACTCGTCGAATAGCTCGTCTTCGTGTTCTGAGGAAGGGAATAATAATGTTGTTAATAATGAGTTGATGGTTTTTGAGAAGAAGAGGAGAGGTGTTGTGGTGGAAGGAGAGAGTAGTAATGGTGGTAATGGTCTTACTTTGAAGATTGGAGATAGTGGTTGTGATGTTAATGGGAATTGTTCAGCGAAGAAGGCGAAATTTGGAGGAGGAGGAGGTGGTGGGACGAGCCGTGCGGTTTGTCAAGTGGAGAATTGTGAAGCTGATCTTAGTAAAGTTAAGGATTATCATAGACGTCATAAGGTTTGTGAGATGCATTCTAAGGCTACTAGTGCGGTTGTCGGAGGTATTATGCAGCGGTTTTGTCAGCAATGTAGTAGGTATGCACTAAAGTCGATTCTAAAAGCCTCGAAATCTGAATCAGTAATTGAAATTTATTGTTTAAACTTGCAGGTTCCATGTTCTCCAGGAGTTCGATGAAGGGAAGAGAAGTTGTCGTAGACGTTTGGCTGGACATAATAAACGTAGGAGGAAAACAAATCCCGAACCTGGCGCTAACGGGAATCCTTCGGGTGATGATCAGTCAAGCAATTATCTGCTTATTAGTCTCTTGAAGATACTCGCCAATATGCATTGTATGTTTGTTATCTTTTTGTGTTCTAGTTTGTAAAGTGTTTATATCAGCTGATGAATCTATGTGTTTCCTTGCAGCTGATCGATCAGACCAAACCGGTGATCAAGATTTGATGTCTCATCTTCTGAAGAGCCTTGTAAGCCATGCTGGTGAACAATTAGGGAAAAACTTAGTTGAACTTCTTGTCCAAGGAGGATCTCAAGCTTCTTTGAATATCAGAAACTCAGGATTGCTTGCGGTTGACCAAACTCCTCAAGAGGATTTAAAGCAAGCACCTGAAATTCCTCGGCAAGAAGTGTATGTTAATGGGACTGTTACCGAGAACAGATCAGAAAAACAAGTCAAAGTAAATGATTTTGATTTGAATGATATTTACATAGACTCGGATGATGGTACGGATATAGAAAGATCTCCTCCTCTTACGAATCCTGCAACGAGTTCTCTTGATTATCCGTCATGGATACACCAGTCTAGTCCACCTCAGACAAGTAGGAATTCAGATTCAGCATCTGATCAGTCACCATCAAGTTCAAGTGAAGATGCTCAGGTATGTAATCTCTTTCTCATACATTATTATCTGCATCACTTTTGCTGCTGATAATTATTTTTTCCGGATTGTATCTACAGATGCGCACTGGTCGGATTGTGTTCAAACTATTTGGGAAAGAGCCAAATGATTTTCCGGTTGTCTTGCGTGGACAGGTATGCCCTTCTTGAGAACTCAAGTTCTTACATTTTGTGGCTTTGAAAGTTATACTGATGCGTTAATCTCTGGATATACAGATTCTTGACTGGTTATCGCATAGTCCAACTGACATGGAGAGCTACATTAGGCCTGGTTGTATTGTTTTGACCATTTATCTTCGTCAAGCTGAAACTGCCTGGGAAGAAGTAAGCTCACTTCAAACTTATTTCTCTTCTTTGAACATTTCATCATGTCTGGTTTTGACTTATGAACGTGCATTCTCCTGTTGTTTTTTGCTTGGCAGCTTTCTGAGGACCTTGGTTTTGGCTTAGAGAAGCTTCTTGATCTGTCAGATGATCCTTTATGGACAAGTGGATGGATTTATGTTAGGGTGCAAAACCAAGTTGCATTTTCGTTTAATGGTTGGTTTCAAGACTACTTTCACCATGTCAATATTTCTTTGGACTTCTGAGTAATCATTGTAAATCTGCGGTTGCAGGTCAGGTTGTTCTTGACACTTCCTTATCATTAAGAAGTCCTGATTATAGCCGCATTATTAGTGTTAGACCGCTCGCTGTAACTGCAACAGAAAAGGCTCGATTTGCAGTAAAAGGCATCAATCTTCGTCGACGTGGCACAAGGTTTATTTTCTTTGAAGTTTTGGCTTTCTCTTTCTTCTCCTTCTTCTTTGATGTCTAACTGTCTGTGCTCAACCTTCATTACAGGTTACTTTGTGCTGTAGAAGGAAAGTATTTAACTCAGGAAACTACGTGTGACTCGACCAAGACTGAGGGAAATGGTGATCTCAAGGAGAATAATGACAATGTTGAGTATGTCAATCTTTCTTATGATATGCCTATAACAAGTGGTCGAGGATTCATGGAGGTAAGAATACATTCTCTCTTTCTGCTGTGATCATCAAGAAATTGTCACATGTTTATTCATCAGACTCAGAGCTTGCTTAATGATTATTTCAGATTGAAGATCAAGGACTCAGCAGCAGCTACTTCCCTTTCATAGTGGTTGATGATGTCGATGTTTGTTCTGAGATCCGTGTACTTGAAACCACGTTAGAGTTCACCGGAACTGATTCTGCTAAGTTAGCTATGGATTTCATTCATGAAATGGGTTGGTTTCTTCACAGAAGTAAGCTTGGGGAATCAGACCCGAATCCAGATGTGTTCCCGTTATCACGGTTCAAGGGGCTTATCGAGTTCTCAATGGACCGAGAATGGTGTGCTGTGATTAGAAAGCTATTAAACATGTTCTTTGAAGGAGCTGTTGGTGACATTTCCTCCTCTGATGTCACACTTTCAGAACTGTGCCTTCTTCACAGAGCCGTTAGGAAAAACTCTAAGCCTATGGTTGAAATGCTCTTGAGATATGTTCCCAAGCAGCAAAGACACATCTTGTTTAGACCTGATGCTACTGGTCCAGCCGGTTTAACACCGCTTCACATTGCAGCTGGCAAAGATGGCTCAGAAGAAGTGTTGGATGCATTAACAGAAGATCCTGCAATGGTGAGACTTTTTCCCTATTATCTTCAGCCATGAATGTGATTAGTTACATATGAATAACAAAGTCTTATCTTGTCATATCTGATTTAGGTGGGGATTAAAGCGTGGAATACATCTCGGGACAGCACAGGCTTCACACCAGAAGACTATGCACGCTTACGCGGTCACTTCTCATACATCCATTTGATTCAACGCAAGATCAATAGAAAATCGACAACCGAAGATCATGTTGTTGTCAACATCCCTGCTTCTTTCTCTGACAGAGAGCAGAAAGAAACAAAATCAGGTCCAATGGCTTCATCCTTGGAGATCACCACACAGACTGGCCAGCTTCAATGCAAGCTCTGTGACCATAAACTGGTCTATGGAACACCACGCAGGTCTGTAGCGTACAGACCAGCTATGTTGTCAATGGTGGCAATTGCAGCGGTTTGTGTCTGTGTTGCACTTCTGTTCAAGAGTTGTCCAGAAGTGCTCTATGTGTTCCAACCGTTCAGGTGGGAGTTATTGGACTATGGAACAAGCTGATGAGTGTAAGTCAACTTTGAAGAATCGTCTACAATATAAATACATAAATGTTGTTACTTATATAAAGGTGTGTGTGACTTCTATATGTAACTATATATATGAGTATAAGATAGAGAGACATGTTGTGTTTAGAAGATTGTTGCTGTGTGTAATAGCCTCTCCTTTCTCATCTGGAACCTCTGGATTCTCTCTTTGATTAGTATATTTTTTGTTTGACATAATAAATTATTTGGTTTCCTTTACTTGATAAATGGTTGCTTAGATGCACATTCCAATACTTTCATGACTTCTTCCTTCTCTGGCACATGAACTGCAATGTGGATCAGAAGCTCTAAAGCCGGAATTCGAACTTCACAACCCAAAGAAGATGATAGCTCAATAAGTTTTCTTGCTGCTCCAGCTTCTACTATTGCTTTTGAGTGGTCTCTATGTAAGTAGTTACACGGACTAGCGAATTTAGTGAGTGCTACAATTGCTTCTGTTGATACCGCTGGATGTTGATGGTCAAGAAGCTTCACCAAATGCTCGATGATTGATGTATTAGATGCTTTAAATGCTCGTGCGACGTTCCCTATTAATGTGATATATGGTCTAAGTAGAACTGTATCTCTGTTTTCTTCGATGAGCTTACCCATTTGATTTACTAGGGCCTTGAAAACCGGAGATGTGGACTTGAAAGCCTGAGTGTCTCAAGTCAGAGTCTTGCTCTGCCACAGCAGTAATTTCTATCAGGACCATCAAGGAGGTGTCCTCGAGCGCGACCATCATCTTTTGGAAAGTGGAAACGGAGACGATAGAGAAAACGCAAGGTTCGCACTTATGGAACAAAGAGAGACACTTGTGAAGCAGAGTCTCGACTTTTGTGATGATGTAGCGGGTTGGAAACTCGCAGAGACTGGAGCTGCCTATCACAGCTCTCTCCAGCAGCTCTGAGAGCTTCTCTACCTTGATCTTGACCTCGTCGCACTCATTCTTGAAGGGGATGACAGTCTGAGGCTTTGACAACTTGAACCGTGAGCTCAATCGCGGAGATAAGGATATCTTTCACTATATCCGCCATAGAAATGAAAGATGTCTTCCTTTGATCTTTCTTTAAGATCTCCCTCGTCCCTTTCTTTATATTAAGATGTCAAGAAGTACGTATAGAGGAAGAAACCAAGAAGATTCTGTATACCTTCGTAATTTCTGTCTTACACGAAGACTTTTATATTAAAAAGCAGACGGTGACAGATTCAGAAAGAAACAAAAACTCAAATCCAAAGAGTACATTACATGATATTTTAAATAAGCCAAAAGGCACAGACGATTTTAAGAAATTTCAAACAACATAAACGTAGTAGTTAAAAGGATAAAGCAACTATTAAGCCTTCTCTGCCTTTAGTGGCTTAACAACCTCCCAGGTAAACTCAGGACCCTCCCTGCCAAAGTGTCCGTAAGCAGCTGTCTTCAAGAACCTTCCATTGCCACCTCTCGTGAGGTCGAGGTTAATCGTCATCATGCCTGGCCTGAAGTCGAAGTTCTCCTTCACAATCTTGAGGATCTCCTTGTCTGGAATCTTCCCGGTTCCGTATGTGTCAACGAAAACCGACAATGGCTCAGGGACACCAATAGCGTAAGAGACCTGAACAAGCGCCCTGCGTGCTAGATCACTGGCTACAATGCTCTTAGCTGCTTGTCTAGCGATGTAAGCACCGCTCCTGTCAACCTTTGAAGGGTCTTTACCAGAGAAAGCACCACCACCGTGAGCTCCCCAACCACCATATGTGTCAATGATGATCTTGCGTCCAGTTAGACCAGCATCACCGTGAGGTCCACCAATGACAAATCTGCCCGAAGGGTTAAGGTGAAAGATAGTTTTCTCATCGAGGTACTTCTCAGGAATCACGGGCTTGATCACATGCTCCTTGAGATCACGAGCAATCTCATCGTTAGTGACAGTCTCATCGTGTTGAGTGGAGATAAGAACAGTGTGCACACGAACAGGGACCATAGCACCATTGTCATTGTAATACTCAACAGTAACCTGAGTCTTCCCATCAGGTCTCACCCACGGACAAGTCCCGTCCTTCCTAACCTCAGTGAGACGCGCACCAAGCTTTGTAGCCAAAACATGACTCAACGGCATCAACTCAGGAGTCTCATCAGTCGCATACCCAAACATATGACCTTGATCACCCGCACCAATCTCCTCAGGACGCTTAGTGAAATGACCATGAACACCTTGAGCAATATCAGGACTCTGCTCCTCAATGTTAACCAACACCTTACAGTTATCAGCATCAAGACCAACATCAGCTGAAACAAACCCAATGTTCCGACAAGTGTCACGGACAATCTTCTCGTAATCAACTTTAGCCTTGGTAGTGATTTCACCAAAAACCATAACCATGTTGGTTTTGGTACAAGTCTCACAAGCTACTTTGCTCTCAGGGTCTTGCTCAAGACATGCGTCGAGGACTGCATCGGAGACTTGGTCACAGAGTTTGTCTGGGTGTCCTTCGTTCACAGACTCAGAGGTAAACAGAAACGATTCTCTAACAGATTCCATATCTTACAAGCCTAAAAATTTCATCAAACAACATCAACACAAAACTATACACACAATCAAAATCATATAAAGTTACAAACTTTGGCAGTAGATACTCAGACCCATGAGCGAAATGAAACAAATAAGTTAAAAAACTTAGCTTTAGATTAGATAAATGGAATATAGTAGAAAGTGTGAAGGAACAATAGAATAATAAACTCGGAAACAGAGTAAATACAAGTTTAATGTAACCGTTTTAATCAAGATCAGTGAAAAAGCAAATCTCAGAATCACTAACTTAAGATCAAGCCTAAATGAATCAAAACAGCAAAAGAGTGATACAGATCTGGATCAAATGGTGATAGAAACAGAGATAGAGGGGGGACCTGTGTAGAGAGGAAGAAGAAGATGAAATCTGAGAGAGAAGCAGAAGTAGCCGACACACACAAAGCAATGTACGCAACCCTTAAAGTCCCTACACGTCTTCCTTATATACAACTTCTGATTCACTCTTTACTGACTTGTTACCGGCTAAACCGGTTTTCTTAGAATTTCATTTTTCAGTTCTTACTTAAATAATGTATAATTTGGCCCTAATATTAATCTCTAATTCTCGACAAAAAAAAAAAAAAAATATTAATCTCTAATTCTCTATTTCTTCCATTTGTCAGTTTTATAGATTTTTAGGAAGGTTTTTTTTTTTTTTTTTGGTCACGGAATATTTTAGGAAGTTTTTACTTCGGAATATTTCACTCAAATTTATTTTAGTTTTTATATAAAATGGAAAAGGTAGGATATATAGAATGATAATATTTGATTAGATAACAGTAGCTAGTTTTTTTCTTATTATTTT
The DNA here is from genome assembly GCA_900406245.1 of Odontarrhena argentea. Lineage (NCBI taxonomy): Eukaryota > Viridiplantae > Streptophyta > Magnoliopsida > Brassicales > Brassicaceae > Odontarrhena > Odontarrhena argentea. The sequence goes on along the minus strand of OVAF01000653.1, from coordinate 11,598 downwards.
GGGGAGGTCAACAGCTAGATTTTCGTCTTAAAAAATATTTTAACAATTAAGGTTACAGAGTAGTAATCATTATCTAGGATCTAATATTACCTTATTTTCTTCAGAATCTGTTTTCATTTATTGATATCTAAGATAAATCTTTTTATATGGAAACTACAAAAATGAGAATTTACTATAGTGAATCCAAAAATGTAATCAAGTAATTAATTTAACATATTAATAATTAATAAATTCATATGGATACAGAAAGATGGGGAACACGAATTAATTTTTGTAGTGATCATAAAGCTCCAATAGAAAAAGGAGCTGGTTTTTATAGTTGGATTTGTGAATGGCACTAGATTTTATGATTCTAGTGAATTACAATCGTTGGATGCAACACTTGAACGGTTGAGATCTGTAGTAGTTGGTGATGAGAATGACATTTACCACCGGTGAATCACCAACCTCAGGTGGTTACATTCATCTTGACGGCATGAAACGATGCATTGAGTCAGAACGTCACCACCAATATACCAAATATTATTATCTTTCCCTCAAAAGTCAGTAAAGAACCCACCAACCAAACCAAAATCTAAACCGAAGAATTGAAGTGTATAAACCGGAAAGTAAAAAAATGAATTGCGGTGAGCGTGGATCGAACACGCGACCTTCAGATCTTCAGTCTGACGCTCTCCCAACTGAGCTATCCCCGCATTGCTGATAAAAAAGTAAAAGTAAACATTACGTAATTAATCTTAGAAAAAGTCCGTCTTATGCAAAGTTGCTATATCCATCTCTATTTCTGCTCAAATGGACTTGGTCTATGACTCTTACAAAATAGATGATAACTGACTCATTTACTTGGTTATAGCAGTAAGAAAACTTTAAGTTGAACCAAAACGATGTCAGAACATGTAGTTCAATATAAGCTTATCACTACATCAAATAAACACAAAACACTTGTAAGCTTATATGACTGTTTGATCAGTTTCCAAACTTTTTTTTTTTCAAAAAAGGTTTCTCTTTTTCATCATTTTCATCATCCTCAAAAAGCAAAAGGCAATGGATTGTGTTATTAGAGGAAGAGTTTTGCACTTCCTCTTCGCCAAGCACCACGAAGTGGCAATCCACTGGTAGAGTTCTGGCTCCTTTTGGAGTTATCCTTCTTAGCTTCTGGTTCAGGCTCTGTGTTAGAATTCTTGAGATCTAGTACTGCAGTTATTGACTTCTCGCCTAGACGTGCTCTGAGAAACTTTGAAGTCTTCTTGCATTGCTTGCCTGTGTTACTTAATCCCACTCCAGCCGGTGAAGAATCCTCCAACGTTGTCACTTTTGTTTTGCCTTTGTCAGAACGGTATGCATCATGAGACTTGTCAGAGAACTGCAGCTTATCTCCTATGGAATCACTGCTACTTTCAACCTTCACAGCTTTCCCTTTATCTTTCTTCAAGCCGCAACTTTCTTTCGCTTGGGAACGTATCTGCAGAGTGCAACTATTCTTCACTGTATCATTTCCTCTTCTCAAGCAAGCATTGTGGGTATCAATAAGCTCCATTTGTCTCTTAGGATCAGGGCAGAGTCTAGCCATATCAAGAACTAAGTGAGACAAACCATAGCCTTTCACAAACTCTAAGTAAGTTCTTGCATCAATCGAACCATGACGATACTTTACTGATGTATCTTTGAAAGCTTTGAATAACTCATCATCATGACCGAGGCTGGCACGTACTTTTTCAACCAAACTCTTATTGGCAGACTGTACATCAGAAACACCTTGTGCTACTTGAATGTTCGATGCCCTTGCATTGGTGAATGATGACTTCCGATTTTGCATAGTAGAAACTGGAGGAGAATCAGAGTGAAAAGGCTGCTCCAGTGACCTTGCATTAGACATTTTAGGGGTTGAAGAAGAGTGGTGATTACTCCTCTTTGCATTGCTGGAACTCAGTGAAGAACCAGCTGAGCTTCCACCAACTGTGATATGTTCACTACGAGCATCCTTTGGAATTGCAGAAGCAGGAGTTCTAGTAATTTCAGTTCTGCCGTGGTGCCTCGGTTGAGATTGAGGAGAAGCACTAGAAGATTGTATAGGCCACGCCGAAGAAGAATTTCTACCGCTTGTAATAGATGCTTGTCGCGGACCACGGTTTAACGCTGGCCAAGCTCGAGAGGAACCAGTAGTTGCACTTCTATTTGTTTGATGTCTTAGACGAGTAGTCATGGTGTTACCAAGTAAATTCTCTGCATTCTGTCCAGATCTTGTTTGGCCACGGGCTGGCTGCACAGAGAGTGGAGGAAAAAAAGTATCTTCCACTGGTTGAAGAAGGGGATCACTGTCATTAATGGCATAAGATGCTTGAGACTCCAAAACCGCAAAATTAGGCTGGCGACGTGATGATCGGCCTCTTCCACGACGACTATTCGGGTACTGGAAACTCGCTTGTATCTGAAACAGAATCGAATATTAAACATAGTCAAGCAAATCAAAGGATAGAATAGAAAATAAAACATGCAAGACTGATACTCTGAAAAAGATACATGCCTGTAGCGATGCGCTTTGCTGAGACCGAGACATTCTACCTCCATGATCAGTAGCATTATGCCTCTAAAAAATACACACATGATCCTTTAAACATCACTGTATCACTATTGAGCAGACATACGAAACAGTGATAAATGAAAAATAAGGTGTTTTACTTTCAATTCAGCTTCGATTTGGAAAACTATGAACTTCTTAGCAAGGCAAGACTCGTCTTCACATAGAAAATGGTCACTGCGGAAATGAACCTGTTTCAAAAACAAACGAGACACATTAGAACCTAATACAGCCACATTGTTACACCATAAGATTAAATTCATACCTCCAAATCATCATAGTTTCCATAATATTCATATTGTCCTGGCTTCAGCCTACATTACCAAAATGAAGCAAATTAAATCATTCAGAGTAAAAAAAAAATTCCAAACTTCCAAAGATACAAAATGCATTACCTTTGACAGATATGACAAGTGTAGTGCTCTCTGGACATATGAGTGTATAACTCATTGTCACCATAGAACGGAGACTTGCAGAACTCACACATAGGATGCCCAGTAAAGCCTCCTCTTTCACTCTCACTTCCATCCACTTCAGAGTCACCACTCCTTATATGTTGATTCAGTTGTGCCTTAGTAAACAACTTTTGTTCGCTAATGAACACCTATCATAAACAAAACATGCACTTGTTCATAGAAAGTCTTCAACGAAATCAAAGACCTAAGAAGAATGATTCCAAATAACTGACCTTACGACCTACAAGACATAAACCACACATATGCAATTGATGCTGATGCTCCAAGTGACCCTTCAAATGTTCAACACTCTTAAACCGCACACGATTCTTAGATCCTTTCTTTGTCTTGTCACAAGAAGTACAAGCGAGTCTACACATCGTCTTGATCCTTATGTACTGCTCCAAATCATCAAAGAAAACTCTGGTTTCTTCATGATACCAAAAAGACTCCACTCGACCTTCCTTTGGTACTAAAGGAAAACTCGAGAAATCACTAATCATGTTTGTGTAATCCCCCAAAGCCTGCAACCAAAAAAGAGCAATTTCAAGCACATTCACAAGTCTCCATTTTCACTCTATCTCACACACATTTCTCACTATCCTGCAATTACAAGCAAAAGGGTTTGACATTGAACACATAATCCACAAGAAAAGCTTTAACCTTTGTAACATTTACAAGTTTCAGTCTCCAATTTCAAACATTTCTCAGTATCTTAACGATTTCAAAAGGGTTTGACATTGTATACACGAAAAGCGAGCAAAGCTTTAACCTTTGTAACGAAGACGATAGGACATTCGGTTTTGCAGATGCAGCAACGACGATCGTTGAATATGAAACGGAGACGAAGGACGCAAGTAGAGCAAACTTCTCTGTGACCACAAGATCCATAAGCAACCCATTCGAGATTCTCTGCGCAAACGGCGCAACTATCATCCATTTCTTCTTCTGTATTTTGGACTCGAACGAGAAACTTTGTTTACACAAACCCCAGAGATCATAAGTGAAGAAGAAATGTATGCGACAAAAGGGGTTCACTTTGAAGAATCGCCAAGGAGACGAAGATGCCAATTTTTTGATAAATTGTTTAAATCAGATTAATAAGCAACAATGGGGATGTAGCTCAAATGGTAGAGCGCTCGCTTTGCATGCGAGAGGCACGGGGTTCGATCCCCCGCATCTCCAGAAAAATAAAACGTTTTTAGCATTGTTTTGCAAACGAATGGGTCAGTTTTTTTTAACGCCAACGAGGGTGAGTTATATACCTAAGAACCTATTAATTTATAGATTACTTCAAATCAATTTTTCAAACAAATAATTTTGGTTAACTAAAGAATTTGAATTAGTTGAAATTAATTTTTTTGGATACTTTACAATAAATATAATCAAAATATTTGACTTCTATCGAACTTGATAGAATTTATAAAAAAAGTAGGAGAAAAAAAATCATTTTCATTATATATGGTTGATAAAAAAAAACAGTTCTCTTAGTAATGGTGTTTTCAGTATTCAAAATCTTTATAAATTGTTTGCCGAATTTTCACTTCCAAAATAGTTTTTAAAAATGTAATTTTTTTTGAAAAAAATATGTAGTTGAGCATGGTGGAAGACGGTATAAATAAGTTAATATATAAGACATAATTTAAGACTTATCTTGTAAGTATCTAATGTCTAATGTCTTTAATACTTTGTATGAAATTATTGTACACGTTCACATTAATAAGATTGAAATCTCTTTTCTGCAAAAAAATGAATCCATTAAATTTAATAAAGTAAATGTGCAATTTACTTATTTACTTACTTACATACTTACAATATACGTATTTACTTACAAACCAAACGACTTTTTTTTTTTTTTTTTAGTGATAAATAAATAAGGTAAAGAAAGAAAAGAAAATATAAGGGATTCTCTACCTCTTAGTTAAAACAGGAGAATAAACTCTAAGTAAAGGGATTTGGAGAGGCTGCGTTGTTTCAAATTCACTAATGAATTTTTTAAGTTCTGAAGCAAAATGCTCCCCTTCTGTGTCGAAGTCAGTCAACAGATAAACAAACTTGCTGTTCTTTGCTTCAGAGTGTAGGCGTTCCAATAACTTCCGTTTTTTTGGATCAACTTTTGAATCCACCTCAGCGTGGAATAACTTGTCAATGGAGGATCCATATTTTGTATCCGCTGCCGATTTGAAACTCAAATCCGTGAAGGAGCCATTCACCGACTTTATAGTCATTGTACAGATCTCTTTGTTAGAGGCAAAGTAATTTAATACAGAGGATTGGGTTCGGTCAGACTCAAAGTGAGTATTGATTCGGCCATCCGCTGACATGAATTGTGCGAGTCTATCGGCAACTCCATTCTTCTCTACAATGACGAGTACACGATCTTGTGGCTTCTGCGATGTCGTCGCCATTTCTTTTTTTCCAACAAGAAGAAGAATGAATCTCAGTCCAATCCAATCCAAACGACTCTGAGTGAGTGAGAGTTTTTGTTCTCATTAAAACGATTAAAACGACACAACGGAAAAGAATATTAAAACTAATCATTGGAGAAAGTTTTCTTTAAGGATTTCTGATGTCACTACATATATTTATGAATATTTAATTTGATTTTGATTAATTTTGATGAGTATTGGTTATGCTCCGATATTATATTTATTATTGTATCTAAAGAAATTTAAAAATTGAACGATATTGCATTAAACTTTTGATATTATTCGAGATTAACAAAAGTCTAAATGATAATATCATAAAATTTAACTATAATTGTGTCCTTTAGTTACTCAACTAACTTAATTTTTTAATTTAATTTTTTTTTTTTTTTTTTTTTTGCATTCTGTTTCAATTCAATTCTTAATTTGAAATTTTATATGTCTAAATTCTAAATACCCTAATTAAACGACACCAAATACTTCCAAATTGTACAAACCTTGACCACAATTATCGGATCATATAGAAATAAAGCCTACTTTCCACGTTCAATATCCAGGCCCAAAATGTCATCAAATCATAAAGCCCATTTGTCATTTTCAGGGTAGTTACGTAAATTCCCTAAGCCGAACTCTCAAAGCCCTAGCGTCTTCACACCATATTTAGAAGCAGAGAAGAATTTTCATCAGCCGTTCGCAAACCACAAAAGATGCAGATCTTCGTGAAAACCCTAACGGGGAAGACGATCACCCTCGAGGTCGAGTCCTCCGATACCATCGACAATGTCAAAGCGAAGATCCAAGACAAGGAAGGAATCCCACCGGACCAGCAGCGGTTGATCTTCGCCGGAAAGCAGCTCGAAGACGGACGCACTCTCGCCGACTACAACATCCAGAAGGAGTCGACTCTTCATCTCGTCCTGCGTCTCCGTGGTGGTGCGAAGAAGAGGAAGAAGAAGACTTACACCAAGCCGAAGAAGATCAAGCACAAGCACAAGAAGGTGAAGCTCGCGGTGTTGCAGTTTTACAAGGTTGATGGATCTGGGAAAGTTCAGAGGTTGAGGAAGGAGTGCCCTAATGCAACCTGTGGTGCGGGTACTTTCATGGCGAGTCATTTCGATCGTCATTACTGTGGTAAGTGTGGTCTCACCTATGTTTACCAGAAGGAAGGAGCTGAAGAATAATCTATCTCTTTTGGAATTTGAGTACTCAGTAATACTTTGAATTTTTGTTGCTTATGGATCTTATGTTGAACATCTTTTGGTTCTTGATTTTGATATCTTGAATCTCAATTTTTAGGTTTTGTTATGGATAATTATGCTTTAATTCGCTTCTCGTTGAAATTGCTTTAGTCATTTCTTATAAACTTGTTGAATGGTTGATGAATCACTTGAGGTTAGAGAGATTTCAATGTTGGGATCACACGTTTACACAAGCGTTTGGGAATAGATAGGAGAAGCATGAATTCTTGGCTTGTACAACTGCTGCATAAGCTCCATAACAGGGGATGTGAGCAATTGTCATGCACAAGTACCTGAGAATTGTTGATTTTTGTGTTGTTTATTAGTGACTATCACGAGTCTATTGAAGTATTAGGAATCAAAAATGTAGATGTGTAAGTTTGAGAAATTGGAAGTGTATACCATAGTGGAGCCATTGGTTTATCTAGCTCGGGTATGGCCACCTGAGAATAGATATATTATCTCTTATTACTCTGTTTGATGAGAGAATGATTTGTTGTGAATTGGGATGCATTTTAATTTAAAGGGTTTATGTAGATCATTCGTGCTTACCAAGTGAAACCAAATGCGTGAATGATCCACTGAAAGACAACATAGAGGCAGCTCCATAGCACGAAATATCCTATTCGAAACCATGGGAATGGCTGAAACCAGAGCAAAATCTTATGTATCAGGCTCTTTCGTTAGCTCTTTTTAATGAATTGATTTAGCTTACAAGGCTATTGAGGGCTGTTTCGAGTAGGAGGAATCCAGCATTTGCTGTGTGCATGCTAGTCATCAACTGTTCAAGTTTTCATCTGATTAGTTGTTTCACTTGAAACCGATCTTTAGATAGAGAGAATAGCTCAAGTTGTTCTTACTGTGTTTAACCCGAGATGAGTGTTCGATAGGAGAGGGACTATCACTAGCCAAAACACAACGTCTGTGAGCACCACAGCCCCTGCACTTGTCTGCACCACAAATCAGAATCAATCTCTGAATGTGTGAAAAGAAAAAGTCTTAGGTCTCTAAGGTAACACACTAACCTGAAAAATTGTCTCCATGTAACAACCATAAACCTCTAATCTTCGTCTCGTCTCATCTCCGACTTTATCTTCAACCTGAGCTTCTCGAATTTCCAGTGATGCCTCTTTGAAATGTTGGATGCAGCCATATACCGAAGCTACAATCCCCATCTACAGAGAAAACCGAAAAATGATCCTGAACCGATTTCATATTTAGCACTCCAAAGCTACTACAACATACCAGAAAGTAGATCATCACTAACATGAAGGTCCATCTGTTACAAAACAAGTAACACAGGTCAAAGAGTGAACAATTCTGGTAAGTCATCATAATCCCGAGCAAAAACATTAAAGAAGAGAGTTCACTCTGTATAATAGACGAAAATGGTTGCATCCCATTTTAAGACGTCCCAAGCCAAAAGACCAGCCAAGGAAAGAAAAGAGACGGAACGAGTTAAGAGAAGCCAGCCAGGATGTAATTCTCTCCAGCAGCTGGTCCATAACCGAGCCGAATCGAGACTTCCCAATCTATTCATGAGTAACAAGCAACTTTGCTCCGGATCATCGTTGTTTATGCATCCTCTTTCCCTGCGAAATAGATACCACAACGACGCAACGATTGTAGCCAAGACTATACCAAAGCAGAGGAAGTCGTACCAGTATACGATCAATGCCATGATTTATTGCCGATGAGAAAAGTTCATTAGTTTGGTTGGATATTATAGTTTTGTCACTTTAGTTTGATGTTTCGGCAGGTGAGTTGGTTTTTTTTTGGACATGCGACGACTAGCTGTTTTTGACCGTTTGGTTTTCGTGTAAATTGACAATTAGATCAATATATACTTGAGGTTTGTATGATTCTTTGTCACTTTGAAGAATCTGTAAAATCTTTTTTTTTCTAGATAAAATTTGAGAAACTATAAGATAACAGATCAAATAATCTCAAGATAAAGGGCCAACAATTGAATATTAGTACACCAAATCCAAAATTGTATATGAAGCCTTATAAGACTGACAGCCTTTTTTCTCATTTACCTTGGCATGTTTGAGAATTTCAAGAGCAATTTAATTTAGTTGGAATTATTTTTTATCACACATTTTAAATGTTAAGGTGGATAGTTTGACACGTGGTGCTCGACTTTTAAGTCACAACATGGTGTATGTAAATTATGTTTCTCCAATCTGAATTTCTGAATCGTTAATTTAATGAAGAATTTTAGTTGATTTTCAAAAAAAATTTTTTTGGATATCCAATATGTGTTCGGTGAAATTTATATATACTAGACTCTTCAATTTAGAATTTTGGTTATGTTGGATTCATGCTAAATTTATGGTTTTTGGATATCTACAAAAAAAAAAAAAAAAATCAAAATATCCGGATCCAAAGTAAAAACATATAGTATTAATCTTTCATTTTAAAATGAAATGGAATAGTAGTGATATTAATGTGAAAAAAACATTTTGCCCATTGAAGATAGTTTGTTGTTCTATAACCACTCTTGTATGATTGAAAATGATAGCAAATGTAGCGTTTTAACTTCCAAGGACTCACTGGACCTTAACCACGCTAAAACCACCGTCCACGGCCAGATTCTGACCACTTATATAAGCCGAATCATCAGAAGCCAAAAACAAAGCCGCTTCCGCCACATGACGAGCTTTAAGCACCACACCCTTGAGATTCGCCATGGCAGAAACGAATCCCTCCACTCTCTTCGCTGTCTCCTCGTTATAACTATTAATCCCCGTCGCGACCCCGAACGGTGCAACACCATTCACTCTAATCCCGTACTTCCCTAGCCCGCCACACGCTGTCTTAATTAGCCCAAGAAGCGCATGCTTCGACGCGGTATACACATGAGGCCCCGGACCAGCGATCTCCGCGGCAATGCTCGTTGTACATACAATAGAACCGCGCGTGCCTTTCTCCACCATGGCACGCGCCGCGTGCTTGATAAATGCAGCCGCGCCTCGAACGTTAACCGCCATTATACGGTCAAATTTTTCAAGATCCAAATCAAGAAAGCTTCCTGGCATCTCCATGACGCCCGCGTTACTAAACAGAACGTCTAGCTTACCGTGTTTTTCGACAGTGAACTTAACGGCGTTTTCGACTTCCGTTTCGTTTGTAACATCGCAATGGTAAAAACTTGCCTTGTCTTCGCCGATTGAAACGACGACGTTTTGGCCAAGCTCTTCTTGTAAGTCGACTATAACCACCTTAGCTCCATGGTCCGTGAATAGCCTAGCAGCTTCGGCTCCAATTCCACTAGCTCCACCTGTTATGATTGCGATCTTGCCATCCAATCTAGTGTGTATAATATAGGCATTACAACAAACAAGTCAATAGATTCATCATTAACGTACGTAGGAATGCATTATGGAGTTGAGAGTTATGAATAAATTAAATATCACGTACTTGAGTCCAGACATTGTTGATTCCTCTTCTTCTTCTGTTAAACAAAGTACACAATGTTTTTATTTAGAGGATATTATCAAGTTCTTATATAATGTCGAAGTACGAGTGTAATGGTACAACCAAGACTACTTGCATTTATTAGTGGTTGGTTACTTCTAAAGCCACACCAAACGACAATGTGCATCTACAATACTTTTTTTGTGCATTTAAAACTTAATTACAGGCTAAATCTAAATGTTTCATCTGTCTAAAATTCAAGCCAAAAAAAAAAAAAAAAAAAAATTTGGTGTAAAATGTAAGTGATGGTTTCTAATTTCCAATAAAAGAATTTTTACTTTTATTTTTATGACCAACGCTTGTATCTGTTAACAGTAAAATTATTGTCATATAAATACTCCATCTATCCCGTATTAGATGATTTTCTTAAAGTTTTGACACACATATTAATAATTCATTATTTATTTCTAAATAGAAATGTCATTTATTAGTAATTTAAAGTTTAAACACATTTTAACCAATAAAAATGCATTGAATTTTATATTTGGAACAGAACGTATCATCTAATTCGGAGCAGAAAATAAAATCTCCTAAAACATAATTTCAAAGAGGACTTTAGATAGGACTTAAGTGAGTAATAAACAATGTTTTAATTTAGTATTAAAGATTGAAATAATTTCTTAGTCTACATGAAAAAAATATCATAAGGTTATCCTTAATTATTTGATTCACATTGTTATTCTAGACAGGCCTAACTTAACGGCTTTCTCTACATCATTCATCGCAAAAGCGTTCTCGGTATAGAGTTTAATTATACTGTAATGGTTTTCTCTTTTGGAGTTCCTTTTTGTAACATAAATTAAATGTTTTGCAGGTAAGGTCTTCGTGTCTTCAATGTCTCCACCTATTTTCTCATGAGAGGTTTTGTTTAAGCACATGGTGCATTGACTGTTTTGTATTCGTGTAAATTGACAGTTAGAGAGAGGCATAGAGCAGAAATTCAGTGCAGTCATACTGTGTAATGTTGGTAAGTCTCTTTATTTTTCTTTTTGGCCGTCTAATGCGAGTCTCTCTTATATAATTGTAGAAACTCACCTAATCAGGCAAAAAATAGATTGTCACTCAATCATCTAGTCTTCCATGTGCCTAGGCTGAGTTTTGACGAGCTTCCTTTTGGGAATAGGCTGCAGATACAATAATAAATGAACAATATAGTAATCACAATGAATGAAACTACCTACACAACACAACCAAGCTTTTAATGATCAATAATCATAACAATATAGTTATCACAAGAAACACAATGGCTACTAGGCCTGGGCNGAACCGAAATATCCGCCCAGAACCGAACCGAAAAACCCGAACCGAACTAGTATAGATCAAGAGAAATTACCTGTTTGGATATGAGCTTCATTTACTCTCGAGTATCGGGTATTATCGGGTAATACCCGATACCCAAAAAATACCCGAAAGTACATCCC